>JAWDGP010007559.1:187500-197500 GCA_033675545.1 Elysia crispata
GGGGTGGGAGAGGACGTGTCAGAGAGTATGTATATGTGGGGGGTGGGGGTGGGAGAGAACGTGTCAGAGAGTATGTGTATGTGGGGGGTGGGGGTGAGAGAGGACGTGTGGAAGGAAGGACAGGTAGACTGACTGTCTCTCAGAGCGGAGGGTATGAATGTTACAGAGAGTGAGAAATTAACAACTTAGATATCAGCATGGTTCCACAGTCTGCGCGCCTCCTCTCCTCCATCTCTAGATCTTTCCTCTGCGCTCCGCTATCCTAGGTGTAATCTAGACTACTAGACTAAGCGCTGTTTATCAGCCCTCGCCACATTGTGTAAGGGATAAAAGTGGGTAATACTCTACATTTACCGCTGCTATTTCGAGCTATCTCGATTCCCCTGTGATAATGTAGTATTGTTGTCTGTGACTCTCACTGCTGACTCAGGGGGAAGGGAAATCGGACGGACCAAATTGCTCCAAATCAAACTCCAGGCCTATACGATGATCTGCTGAAGGTTCTAGATTCTGAGCATTATAGCTAAAGGTTGTAGTGCGACGGCACGGTCTGTGGCGCGTTCCCAGTCCCGGCGGTAGCTAGCAGGACACGCACCCACCCACCCACGTATTTACTCCCTGGCTCAGTGACGGCAGACCGCTCACCGCTCACCGCTCCAGGCATGTGCATGCAAAGAGCGGCGCTAATGCCTCGCCGTGACGAATTGAAACAAGAGTTCTCGTCTGTTGAGTGACGAGCCGCTTGTTGTGGAGAGAGAGCAGGATCTAGTCCAAGCGCTACCTGGAGCTACAACGCTTCTTGCTAGTCTTGCAAGCGCGGGCGTGGAATTGCCGTGCTTGATGAATTATTTATTTTAAATTAGATCCACCCTGACTATGTAAATACAATACAAATTTTGAGTTGCAGGTGTAAAGCACGGTTTTCTTTCCCCTAGAGAGACATAGGCTGCTTCTCCTGAGTTCTTGCTTAGTCTTACCGCAAGTGCTTTAAAGTTTAATTACCGTATATTTTAAAAGTTGTATTATTTTTTCAATTTTTAATTTCTAAAAATAGTAGCTGGTGTTAAAATCATTTTTGATCACTTTCTCCGAGTATTGCATGAGTCTGTAGTTTAGCTTTCCTTAAAACAATTCATTTTTAACTTGCTTTAATATTAAACAGTCACTACATATGAATAAACTCAATATCTCGGCAATAACTATAATGTTCAAGCTATCATTACGGACTTTCAGAAATGATTATTTTCCTTTTGAAGCCGATTTAAAAACTTGCAACAAAACTTGAGGATGTGTTCTAAAGCATGGCACTTGTATGTTATTATATCACTCTTTTCATCTCGTTATTCGACTTCGCCTCGCGTCAAGTTTATATGGTTTTTGTTTTTTTTATTTCTCATTTTTAATTAAATTGCAGCAGAGGAAAATAAGATTAATATTCGTGGTGAAGCAGGTTTATTTATAATATAAATGCTAACATTTGGTTGTTCATGAGAACTTAGTGAAATAAAGGGCATGAATTGAAATTAAAAAACACATGGTGCTTTTCTTTTTAAATTCATATGTGCTAACAACCTAGCAACAATTGTGTTAAAGCGTGCTCTTTTAAACGCCTTTTAAACTTTTTTCATGATAAAATAGTGGTATCATAACCGAATTATTGTTAATATTTTATTGTCTCCACTTTGTGAAAAGAGAGACTTTTAGATGAGAGAAACATAACACTCAGGCGCTGGACACTCTACAGATTTCCGGAGAGGAAACAAATTTAATACCGCTCACGTAGAAAGCGTGGAGACTAATCAGAGCGTGCGGTCAGGAGACTTAAGGTGCTGGTTCAGGTACCATTTTCAACAGAAACCAGGTTGTGATCGATAAAAATTTAGAGGCGATTATCAAACTTTGATTTTGAAACTGAAATAGCAGAGAAAGCTGATCGTCTCCCTCGAGAAACAGGTACAGATCCTATCGATCTACTTAGAAAAGTTTTCACGTCAAGTTTGTGACAGCAGTACCAGTTGTGTCGTGGGACCATGGCAGCGGATAAAATCCTAGGCAACTGGGTGGAAGAGAGAAAGGAAGGCTTCGCGTGTCTGGCGGATGCTCTCAGTAAGTACAGCGAATAGCCCTAAGATTTACTCTTAGGATAATTTTGGTTCGAATCTAGGGTAACGTGTCTTTAAAAATGGCGACTTCTCGTGCCTGGTGCCCTAGGTAAGAACAGTGGACAGCTCAAGTGAATTAGTGTTAGTATAATGTTGGCTGTTTGAGAATTTAGTCGTGCTCTAAGTGAATGACTATTTGATGGTTCAGGGGTTAGCAGTTTCAATAGAATTTTTTACTTGTTTCGTCTGCTGAAAATTCCTGTGGGTTCTCGTTAAGTGAAGTGGCTAGCGCCTTGCGCTTCCAAGTAGTTACAGGTGAGCTAAGACGATCTCCTCAGTTTTGGACATAGCAGGGTTTAATTGGAATTGGATAAAGAGTGACTTCGAAACCGACTGAGAAAAAAATAAAAGATCGAGATGGACAGAGTAAAAGATGAAGTTTGAAACTGATTGAGGAAAAAAAGAGAGAGATAGACTGAATAAAAGATTACGTCTGAAACCGACTGAGAAAAAATAAAAGATCGAGATGGATAGAGTAAAAGATGAAGTTTGAAACTGATTGAGGAAAAAAAGAGAGAGATAGACTGAATAAAAGATTAAGTCTGAAACCGACTGAGAAAAAAAAAAAGATCGAGATGGACAGAGTAAAAGATGAAGTTTGAAACTGATTGAGGAAAAAAAAGAGAGAGATAGACTGAATAAAAGATTAAGTTTGAAACCGACTGAGAAAAAATAAAAGATCGAGATGGATAGAGTACAAGAGGAATTTTGAATCCGACTGAGAAAAAATAAAAGAGAGAGATAGACAGAGTAAAAGAGTAATCCAGAGACACGAGTCCGAAATCTTAGATACGATAGGGAGTGAGAAAATGAGATGCGTACAAAGATCATAGCGCGAGATAGGGAAAGACACACGATAAATAGAGAGAACAAAGAGGAAGAGAGAAAAAAGATACACCGACAGATAGACAGACAGACTTATAAATAGAGACTCTGGTGTGTGAGAAATAGTTTTAGGTAAAAAAGAGACTGGTAAAAAGTAATGTGTCACAGAGAGAGGAAAAGAAAAAATGAGATTTAGAAACGCATAGGGTGCAAAATAATAATGGTTTTCGGAGGGTTAGAAAAATGAAGAACGAGAAAAGAGGGGAGGGGGGGCACAAAGATGTTAAAAGGGAAAACAAAAAATGAATTAGATAGATAGATAGATAGAGAGAGAGAGAGAGAGAGAGAGAGAGAGAGAGAGAGAGAGAGAGAGAAGGGGAGAGGGGTAGAGAGAAAAAGGAAACGAGAGGGCAAGAATGGTAATGAGCGAGGGGGAGGTGTGAATGGATCCATTAAAGAAATAATCCTGTAGACATTTCAGCTGTGGTATGTGTCACGACACAGCGCTGAGGTGTGGGGAAACCCGATCTTAGTAACAGGGTAGTAACGATCATGACCAGGCAAGCCGCAGCCACCGAGCCCTGCTCAGTGCTCACGGAAACCAGTACACTCACACGGAAACCAGTACACTCACACGGAAACTACTGTAATGATTAATTCTGAACTCATTAACAGTGCTGAAAGCATAAAATCACATTATGGTTGTGCTGGCGTATTTTAAGGTTGTCTTTTTATTTTCCGTTTAGATCAGCTCGAAAAAGAACAGCACCCATACGGTGACATGTAATTTAAAATACATGAGATATGCTTGATACTCTTGAAACTAAACTACCTTGAGCTGTGTTCGGCACTTTATCAGATTGTTTTCATTGTATCACTCGACCAAAAAAAAAACATTTGAAATTGTTAGTGGCCGTTTTACTAATTTTTATTTACTTTTATCAATATCCAATTCATCAAAAATAAAGCGAAAATAATGAAAGATACTGTGAAAAAAAACAATCAATTATTCTTTATACGCGTTGCGGTTCTGTAATGAGCATGTTATTGCGTTGTTAGTTGTTTAGAGCGAAGTAAACCGACGAGAGAATGAAAACCTGAGAGCGTTGTTGACTGGTGCCAAAAAGGGACACTGGGCGCGTTGTTGAGTGGCGCCAAAAAGGGACACTAAGAGCGTTGTTGACTGACGCCAAAAAGGGACACTGAGAGCGTTGTTGACTGGCATCAAAAAGGGACACTGAGAGCGTTGTTGAGTGGCGCCAAAAAGGGACACTAAGAGCGTTGTTGACTGACGCCAAAAGGTACACTGAGAGATTTGTTGACTGGCGCCAAAAAGGAATGCTGAGAGCGTTGTTGAGTGGCGCCAAAAAGGCACACTGAGAGCGTTGTTGACTGGCGCCAAAAAGGAATGCTGAGAGCGTTGTTGAGTGGCGCCAAAAAGGGACACTGAGAGCGTTGTTGACTGACGCCAAAAAGGGACACTGGGAGCGTTGTTGACTGGCGCCAAAAAGGGACACTGAGAGCGTTGTTGAGTGGCGCCAAAAAGGGACACTGAGAGCGTTGTTGACTGGCGCCAAAAAGGGACACTGAGAGCGTTGTTGACTGGCGCCAAAAAGGGACACTGAGAGCGTTGTTGAGTGGCGCCAAAAAGGGACACCGAGAGCGTTGTTGACTGGCGCCAAAAAGGGACACTGGGAGCGTTGTTGACTGGCGCCAAAAAGGAATACTGAGAGCGTTGTTGAGTGGCGCCAAAAGGGATACTGAGAGCGTTGTTGACTGGCGCCAAAAAGGGACACCGAGAGCGTTGTTGACTGGCGCCAAAAAGGAATGCTGAGAGCGTTGTTGAGTGGCGCCAAAAAGGGACACCGAGAGCGTTGTTGACTGGCGCCAAAAAGGGACACCGAGAGCGTTGTTGACTGGCGCCAAAAAGGGACACCGAGAGCGTTGTTGACTGGCGCCAAAAAGGGACACTGAGAGCGTTGTTGAGTGGCGCCAAAAGGGACACTGGGAGCGTTGTTGACTGGCGCCAAAAAGGGATGCTGAGAGCGTTGTTGACAGACGAGAGAATAGAAACCTGAGAGAGTTGTTGACTGGCGAAAGTAAAGGACACTGAGAACGTCGTTGAGCGACGAGAGAATAGAAATATCAGAGCGTTGTTGACTGGCGACAGAAAGGGACACTGAGAGCATTGTTGACTGGCGACAGAAAAGGACACTAAGAGCGTTGTTGACAGGAGACAGAAAAGGACACTAAGAGCGTTGTCTACAGGAGACAGAAAGGGACACTGAGAGCGTTGTTGACTGGCGACAGAAATGGACAATGAGAGCGTTGTTGACTGGCGAGAGAAAGGGACATTTAGGGCGTTGTTGACAGGAGACAGAAAAGGACACTAAGAGCGTTGTTGACAGGAGACAGAGAGGGACACTGAGAGCGTTGTTGATAGGAGAAGAAGAGGACAAGGAGAGCGTTGTTGACATGAGACAGAAGAGGACAATAAGCGCGTTGTTGACAGGCAAAAGGAGGGGAATAGAATTTTATGAAAATATTTAAAGATAAATTCAGAATCGTTCATTGCTGAAAATAAGAGCTAGGTTTGTAGAAAAAGCTAGAGGAGCATTATCCGCAATTTTTCACAAGTTGAAGAGGGCTACAGAACTGTGTATTTATTGCTCGGAGAGTTAAAGATTGAGTTCTTTCTTGCGGTTCATCAAGAAATATGATCTCTGTTAGTCGCTTTCAAACTAATTTGCCTTTTTAAAAAACTTACACGAGGAGATCAAATTTCAAATTTTGTCTCTATTATGATGGCTTTGTGCTGTTGTAGTCTATAAAAATCAAGAGCATTCTGTCATAAAGATGAAAAGAAATTAAACATTTCGAGTACTCGAGCGACCAGACAGCTCAAGTCGATTGTGAAGGATTTTGGTAGAAAAGGTGGATTCGTGCAGTCCACGGTTGCTGTCGAATACAAAAACAGATTGGTTGTCAAAACATTAGTACAGACAGCTTTAAGATGCCGGGAGAAATTCTGGAGAAAACTCTCAGCTATAAAGTTAGATTTCCAAAATATCAACTTGTTTGGTCATCTTTCACCTACCAAGAAAGATTGTTCAAACACTTTTAGACAGTATATAGTTACCGAGACAGATTGAAAAAAATTTCAAGGCAGAATAGATTGACAGGACAATTGTTTATACTATTTCTAATTACCTCAGTACGGTGTTAAACCTTTTCATAAGAAAGTTTCCAGTTTCCAAGGTAGATTGTAAAGACTTCTTCCAACCAGTTCCACCTAGTACAGTAGTTGTACTTAAAGAGTAGAAAATCAGTCAGATCTCACAGACTCATCATCCGAATGAAGTCACGTGTTATCGTGTCAGGAAGTCTGATAGATGCCACAGGCAACACTATTTCTGGTTAAGGACATAATCAAGGAAGCTGATTCTACTGTTCATAGCTCTGTTTAACAGAAAACATGACGGTGGCGTTCTTCCACACTGTGGGACTTCGTTTCATTAGTCAGGAAACAATGGTCAAAATAGCATTGAGCAGCTTATGCTAGAGGAGTAAAAGAAACACAATAATGACAATGTCAGCTTTTCTAGGTTCCCCAGGGGGGTAGTTTATGATTTCACAAACCAGTAAATGTGATATGGTCTTGAGCACTTTTAAAAAATTACTGGTTTCAAGTGTGGAGCAGGAGAGGAACAGAAAAAGAAACGATTGCAAAATCAACAAATTCATAATCGACCTGTTTTCCCCCATTTCTACCAATCTTTCGACATAATTAAATATTTTTTCATCAACTTATATTTGGGTTTTGTTTTGATGTTTTTGTTTTTGTTTTGTTCTTCTTTTTTTTTTTTTGGGGGGGTCGTTGTTGCTTTTTTTCTCAATTGTTTTTGTTTGTTTGTTTGTTTGTTTGTTGTTGTTTGTTTTGTTTTTGCTTTTCTTTTACTTTTTTGTTTTCGTTTCTTTTTTTTTCAGCAATTGCAGCAATAATTGATTTTTTCGATTTTATATTTCATTTATGAGATATTCATACATAAAGGCTAGATATATGCCACCCAACTACTTGTTTGATTTTTCTAATATAAAGATAAAATGGGTGTCATTTTTTTTTTCTTTTTGGTATCGTTTCAATTTAATCGGTGAAGGAGTTTTTAGCCTGAATACTGTAATTTCTCGCCGATGTGATTGTTATCGATACCCAAAAATTTTAATATTCAGGCCAAAAACTCCTTTATTGGTTGCCTTTAAACGATACCAAAAAAAAAAGGACACTCATTTTATGAGCGAAAAATTTTAAGAACTAGTTCTGTTTTATCAGTAAGAACTAGTTCTTAAAATTTATATCAAAATGCCTCTTTGTTTACCTCTTATAATTTTCTGAGTGGTTTTGCCTTGCTCTTTTTTTAAAATACCCCCTCTCTTTTTAACCATATATTTAAACTGATAACTTCAAAATTGCTGTTGTGCCCTGCTCATCTAGAAAAAAAGATATATTGTGTAAACTTCTTAGTTTTCCTCTCTTGTAGTCATTAACATCCCAAAATGGAGCTAGCAAAATTAAGTTATCGAAATGTATTGCTTACTGTCGCATTGTTTTTGTAGGTCTATTATTTTTGCTTGTTGTGATTTTCTATTAAATTGTTTGTCTTGATTCTAAACAAACACGTGGATAATGCTGCATTGCTGGATTCTCTCAGTTGTGATTCAGTTAACTCTTTTAAACATTAAATTAGATTGCAGTTTTAGCCATAATATGAGACAGTTTTCACTAATCGTTACCGCATGAGACAGCTTTCGGGATTTGTTAGCCAATGAGACATCTTTCAGTAATTGCAAGCACATGAGACAGTTTTCATTATTCGGTAAGACATTAGACAGTTTTCATTATAAGCTACGACATGAGACAGTCAATGAGACAGCTTCCAGTAATCGTTAGCACATGAGACAGCTTTCTGTATTCACTACGGCACGAGACAGCTTTCTGTATTTGCTATCACATGAGACACCTTGCAATAACCGTTGGTATATGAGATAGCTTTCAGTATTTGCTAGCACATGAGAAATCTTTCAGTGTTCCATAGCACATGAGACAGCTTTCTGTATTCGCAACGACATCAGACAGTTTTCAGTAATCGTTGGCGTATGAGACATCTTACAGTGTTCGCTAGCATATGAGACAGCGTTCGTTATTCGCCAGCAGATGAGACAGCTTCCAGTAATCATTAACACATGAAATAGCTATCAGTATTTGCTGCTAGCACATGAGATAGATAGCTTCCAGTAGTCGCTAGCACTTGAGATCGAAACAGCTTTCAGTATTCGTTAACACATGAAACAGCTTTCGGTATTTCTCTGCTAGCACATGAGACAGCTTCCAGAAATCGGTAGCTCATGAAACCGCTTTCAGTATTCGTTAGTATATGAGACAGTTTTCGTTCATCGCTAGCACACAAGAGAGCTTTCAGTAATCGTTAGCATATGAGACAGCCTTCTGTATTCGCTACGACATGAGGCAGTTTTGAGCAATGGCCATGGCTTGGGACAACTCTCAGTTATCGCTAGCACACAAGAGAGTAGCGGCCTGCATTGAATCTACAGAGCCACGTGGTTAGGGCGAGTAAATATAGTTGGGACAAAAGGATAAATGAAGTTCTTCAGAAAATGTTACTGGCACACATATAACCATTTTTTAGTGGAGAGACCTATTGGCTCCAGTATTGTTTTATAAACATATATATAGATCTACATTTAAATTTATTTTCATTTTAGCTCATTCTTTAGCTCGTTCTCCCACGGATGAATACGATTTAATGTTGAGTTTTCCTAATATCCAGTGCAATTTACTTTGGAATTCAATATGTCACGATGATATTAAATGCTCCTTAGATAATTGATCAGGAAATATTTCCTGTAAATACTGATAATTTTCAACTCTTGATTTTTTTTCGACAGCTATTGATTATCCGTATTTGTAAAACTAACTCGCATTTCTATGAATTGTAAGCGCTTCCCAAACCGCATTAGGGACAAAAATATTTCGTTTTTGGTCTATCACAAATATACATGCATATATATATACATGTGTGTAGTTAATTATATATGTATATATATATTTATATTTATATATATATACATAATGTGTGTGTGTATGTGCGTATGTGTGCAATATTTCTTTTTTGTCATATTTTGAAATTATAATTCTCTTCTATATGTCAGATCTTACATCTTTGCCGAACATAAAGAGACTTTTCTCTTGTTTGTGGTTGCTCCCAGTATTAATACTTCCTATCTGTTTTTTCTTCGGTTTGTTTCCTACCCAACCACCTTTTTTTTCGTTCCAATCAAGAGATGCACTCCTTTAACAGATATCGCGGATCTTTTTTTTTAACTTTGATTATTGGGTTGACTTTAAAATTACAAAGTGCTTCAAGTGTAAGCCTTACGCAGACAGCTGCAGTCGTAGCTGTTCAGTCCACTCTGGCTGTCTCTGGGTCTTGAGCTTATCGTCTGCCTATCTGTGGGTCTTTCTGGTTCATCTCTCTCTCTCTCTCTCTCTCTCTCTCTCTCTCTCTCTCTCTCTCTCTCTCTCTCTCTCTCTCTCTCTCTCTCTCTCTCTCTCTCTCTCTCTCTCTCTCTTTCTCTCTCTCTCTCTCTCTCTTTCTCTCTCTTTCTCTCTCTTTCTATCTCTCTCTTTCTCTCTCTCTGTCTTTCTCCCTCTTTCTCTCTCTCTCTCTTTCTCTCTCTTTTTCTATACCTCTCCCACTCTTTATCTCTCTCTCATGTCGATCATATTTATCAATCTAGAAAATTTGATTGTCTCTTTGAAAGCGATACACCTTTTCCCTAACCTCGCGACTCCCGAGTGAGCTATTCTCTGAACAATGAACGGGTTTCCCCGGAAGACGACCTTCATTATGTTCAAACTCTTGCATACGTTTTTTTGAGCATTTATGCAGGCACGAGGTTTGGTGGATTCCTTGTTTTTAAACTTCTGGGGCTGA
>JAWDGP010007559.1:202500-204996 GCA_033675545.1 Elysia crispata
GTCATTTACAATCTTCTTTCGCTCAATAGCGTTTGATAGATAAATAGATGGTGGAATTCATCACCCATCACTCAGGTTTGATAGATAAATAGATGGTGGAATTCATCACCCATCACTCAGGTTTGATAGATAAATAGATGGTGGAATTCATCACCCATCACTCAGGTTTGATAGATAAATAGATGGTGGAATTCATCACCCATCACTCAGGTTTGATAGATAAATAGATGGTGGAATTCATCACCCATCACTCAGGTTTGATAGATAAATAGATGGTGGAATTCATCACCCATCACTCAGGTTTGATAGATAAATAGATGGTGGAATTCATCACCCATCACTCAGGTTTGATAGATAAATAGATGGTGGAATTCATCACCCATCACTCAGGTTTGATAGATAAATAGATGGTGGAATTCATCACCCATCACTCAGGTTTGATAGATAAATAGATGGTGGAATTCATCACCCATCACTCAGGTTTGATAGATAAATAGATAGTGGAATTCATCACCCATCACTCAGGTTTGATAGATAAATAGATAGTGGAATTCATCACCCATCACTCAGGTTTCGCAATGACAAGATTTGAACAACGCTCAGATCTACTCTGCAAGGAGTGTGTGGTAGAGAGGCAGAGGACAGAGAGAGAGAGTGTGTGTATGTGTGTGTGTGTGGCAGAGACAGACAGAGATAGACAGAGAGAGAGATGAGCAAACGGACAACTACATAGACAGAGTCTGAGACGAAGAAAGAGACTGGCAGATTAACAGACATACACACCAACACAAGGTTACAAAGACGGACTGGAAATAGAGAGATAGAGAGACAGGCAAACAGACAGGCAGACAGACAGATTGACAGACACATTCAAAGAGAAACAGTCATAGAGAGTGAGAAAAAAGATTTGGGCAGAAATATACATACAAGTGAACATACAAAGATAGGCAGAAACAACAGTCAGTAAATATAGAGCAGCGTAAAGCAAAGAAGGGAAAAAGAAGGGATCAGAAACAACAGTCAGTAAATATAGAGCAGCGTAAAGCAAAGAAGGGAAAAAAGAAGGGATCAGAAACAACAGTCAGTAAATAAAGAACAGCGTAAAGCAAAGAAGGGAAAAAGAAGGGATCAGAAACAGCACTCAATGACAAACAGATAGACAGATATATAGACAGAAAAAATATGAATACGCAGAATTTTGAAATGAATTTTGTAACCATAATTCGTGGCCCTCCTCTGCGGACTGTATTGCTTTTCTCTTCCCGACGTTAATCAAGAAGCCAATTGTTTTGTAGGCGAGCGTTTCCTTCCACTGGTTCATAATATTAGTAAATTTAAAGGGGATGGATTATGTCTGAAATAGTATGGGTTTTTTTCTTATGTTTTGTTGTTGGTGTTTTTTTTTCATATTTATTTTTTGTTTGTTTGTTTGACTCAGTGTTCCTCAATCTTTTTATGAATAACATTGCAAGAACCGTGCTAGTTGAGCTTGTGTATTCTGATTTGACTGATGACTTACATTGAATCACATCTTGTTCTGACAGCGTTTCCTGTATGACTGATATAATGTGTCTTGTTTTGGTTTTAGTTGTTTGTGTCATGCATGGCTTGATTAACTGTGGGAGGAGGGGAAAAAGTTCAAAATAATGTACTAAATTTTGGAGTTTCGCTGCAAAAAAACCTACCTGTTTTGCTAAATTTTACTTATAATATTTTTCTAATTAACAAACAGTGTATCTGCTGTGTTATCGCAACTTCAATCTAGTACACAGATAAATAGATAGGAAAATAAACAGACAGACAGGCAGATATGAGAGAGAGAGAGAGAGAGAGAGAGAGAGAGAGAGAGAGAGAGAGAGAGAGAGAGAGAGAGAGAGAAAGATAGGAGCGATAGGAAGAGGCATAACCAATGAAAGGAGCAAAACTGAAAAAAAAATCAGATATCTGAACGCACTGAATATTATTCTAATGTGTTTTGTGTTTGATGTTTTGGGTTGTGTTTTTTTTTTGGCGGGGAGTGTGTGTGTGTGTGTTTTTCCTTCTAGTAAGCTTGTATGGCATTCCTTTTGCCTTAATTAGAGTTTTTGCAAACTATGTTAGCAAATGCTGGCTCAGATCATTAGTGGGTAGAGCATTATTTAGTCCGGTCTATTAACTTGCACTTTAGGGACACCCCAACCCTTTCTGCGATGTTTTTATATAACTGGAATTCCGCATGACTTTCCTGTTGCCAAACGGAAGGGCCATGTTCCAGTGTCCGGGCGTGCAGTGGCTTACGTCATCAGCCACGCTGACACGGTACCGATGGCGCCAAAAAAAATTAATAGGCTGCAAGTCTGATGAAGAAAAAAAAAACAGAAAAGCGAGTGAGTCATTACCACCATTTGTGTGGTTCCCAGCCTCTACATTTTAGCTGTCAAGGGAACTATGACTGGTCTTATATGCAAATATGGAAATATGCCTCGAGCGGGCTTTTATTCTGCTTAATGATGATGA
>JAWDGP010007560.1:0-84480 GCA_033675545.1 Elysia crispata
TTCTGAGAGGTCCACTGACTCTTCCATATCGGCAGATCTATAATTATATTGTTTTCAGTTGTAGCCGCTGGTTTCTGTCCTGGGCAACCTAATGTATGTGCTCAAGGTCTGAAGTGCTGGTTCAGCTTAGTTGTAAGTAGTATTAGTTCAAGAGTGTTTTGAGGTCTTGTTTTAGATAGAGACAAAAAAGGGATGCGGTTGGCAATTGTTTTCTTCAGCAGATATCTTGACTATCACCAAGGAGGGAATCTACTGCATTACTTTCTACAAGTGTTCTTGTTCACTTTTTGAACATTCATGTATTCTACTTTAATGGTATTGAAGTGAAGGTTTACATCTGCCAGCTGCTTTTGGATTTCATTCACGTCTTTGAAACTTGTACTTCACACTAATTCTACAACATCTGCGTAGGCAAACTCTTAACTATCATTGGCATTATGTGCTGGCTGTCCAATTTCTCGAGAGCGTTTTCCAAATACCTTGCGGTGTTTCAATATTTTAAGTGAATGTTTTTAGCTTCTTAGTTTCAATAAGAGAAAAAAAAACAAATGGACAAAGGCAGACAGAATGAGAGTTAATTGAGAAGGAAAAATCAAGTTACCGTATCTCCATCCTGTGCCGTAAATGTAGCCACTGCTTGATTATCTGCGACAGGTACATTGACTACCTGGTTGAAAGGTGTATTGAGCCAAACTGGTGCAAACAGGTTCCGAATAGCCGAGATAGTTACAGAAAATGGTGGAGAATCCTTTGGAATCTTGCCTCTGTCACTTGCCACTAGTGTCAGCTGATATGCGTAAAGATATAAGGTTAATGTCTCATAAAACAGTTTTACATAAAACCTAATGCCTCATTTCATTATACATAATCGGACCTTGGTGCTTGTTGTAAAAAAATCTTTTTCTTAGGTCAAAATCAAGCAAGAAAAAAGCCAATGAGCCAGCAGTGAGTCTTAAGTTTGTATTCCAGTCAAAACACCTAATCTGTGTAGTATAATAAGGAAAAGTCAACTTAATCTAAAAGGAGCAAAACATAGATGGTATCCTTTTTTTCTTTAATCGAAATGTTAAGATTTAATTGAGTATCACTGTGTAAAACTAACAATTGTGACAAAAATACATCTTATGGCAGTCACATGGTTTGAGAGGAAGAAAAGTCTTTTTAAAAATCAAAAGCAAGTGTGTGATTCATAAGCCTACTTGGCAATTTTCATGTTCCTAGTTTCCATCACCACTATGTTCTGCTATAATGATACATTATGCACCCAGGCTCAGTGCACTTTTATTTCTTGCAAAGATATATGTTCCATGTTATTTCCAGAAAAACCCATGTTTTTTTTTATAACTAATCAAAAAATATTTTTGACAACATCAGTTGCATTCTAATTTACACTAAGATAATAATGAGAGACATAATTATGTACATGGTATATATGAAATCTAAATATCAAGATACACCAATCACTGTTAAATTTAGAGTGTGAAAATCAGTCTTACCTAAAATGTATAAGATCTATAATTTTCATCTTATAACTGCCCAATGAATCGTAGAACCTTCTAAAATTAGCAATGATTATTTGAATATATTACAACATTGGTGAGACACATGGTGCCTAGTTACTAAATTAATTAGCAACATTTCAGTTTGCCGCACCCGTGAAGCAGCCTGTAACCTGATCGGTCATGAGGTCAACCACCCGGATGGTACGAGGATTCCCCTTTCCTCTCTAGTTATTAGATCTAATTTTCACACCAAAACAATGGAGAATTTAAGCTCATACATGAAAGGTAGAAGTACAAAAATCAAATAATTTGTTAAATCTATATTTAAAGATACTAATAAATATTTTTTCCTCTTCTTTTCATTTAATTGATGGAATTATTCAGCAATTTAACAAGTACATGAATCTGGAATAATCTTTGGGTGGTAACATTTTTTACGGGATATTTTTCAAAAAGTGTGACAATTTTTGGGGATGAAATTTTCACAGCATCTCATGTATATGTTGAACTTAACGCCCACCAACGGACATTAGGGAAGAGTTCTCTGTTTTCAAGTTATGCAGGTTTGAGTTATGATAGTTCACTTTTTACAGCGCTGGTACAGTGTTTTGATAAAAACTAATGAATCTAAATAACGATAGAACATCGTAGTTCAAGCTGTAGAGCATTAATATATATGAGAGAGACCTGGTCATAACTATTAATCAAGTTATAAATATGTTCTAGGAAGAAAAAAAAAATCATATAGAGTTGCACATATATTATCGCATTATCTTGCTTCACAGGTAAGTCATAGGTTTACTTTGCCTTATGTTTTTCAATCGGCGTGGCATGTGCTAAGAGGTCTGTCTCCCTGTAATATTTTCAAGCTTTTATAACTTCCTTCAAACCTGTGACACCTAAGTGCTTTGAGTTTATTTATGTCAGAATATTAATAACATAATAATTGTAAAAATCTTTTTTTTTTGTTTTGTTTTTTTGTTTGGTTACCAGAAATGATTGTGCATACCATAAGTTAGTAACGAGCCGTTGATAAAGTCCGCAAAGTTATAGAAACTTTCAATTGTTTCCTAGTTAACCATTTATTACCGCAAGGTGTGCAAACTTCATGGAGTTTTTCATTGTGTTTATATTCTAAGTGCTGCTCCATATTTAACAGTTTCGGTTTGAGGCTGATGAGGTAGATCTATAATGTAGAGTGTCATTCAGACCTGAGCGTGTACAATTATTTAAAAAATCATATAAAATCACTGAAAAACTCTTCGCGCTTCAAACTTTCACAAGTTTCTTATATTAATCTTTTAAATATAGAGAAATAATTTTTTAAGTGATAAAATTGTTTCACCTTTTAAATATTCCTGATAAACCGAGGTGTTATGAAAATTATGACTTTTTTCAGTTGTTTTATTAGAAGTAAAAGTATTGCATCATGTAAATACGTTATAATTAAGAGACAAAAAAATATAGCTTTGTACCCAGAAAAACTTCAGCTTTAAAATGAACATATGTTTGATGTACTTAGTGTTAATTAGGCCAGATTTATTGCGATGCAGTGCACTGTCAAGCAGAGGCACACACCGTTGTAGCCTGCCTGACAGGTGATTGATTACCAATCCACCCACTAACTGTAGACGTCTGAGGTAGGGCCTGGAAGCAAACTAAGTTGCCGCTTTCTGGTCTCTTAACAGCCGTATAGTGGTCACATTATTGATCAGCTATATATAGGGCTATAAGGCAGCAACTTGATAGGATGATTTGAAATATGAAAATACCTGATTAACACAGAATATTCATTCAGTCAGAAAAGAGTGAAAATAAATTATCTACTGTCATATTGCATTAAAAAAGCAAGTATCATTACCGTTATACTGTATGCTAACAAAACCAATATAAAATCACTAAGGAGGTGTTGCTACTTTACTGCTTTTGTCATTGTGTTTTACTTTTCATTAGGTATACCTCGTATCTATTTGGCTTGGCTCGATCCACATACAGAGGGATCTTGGGACTGATAACACCTGAAGAGGTTCCAACCTGAAAGTACTCGCCACCTGAAGTTATGCGGTACTCAGTCTCATTGTTAGGACTCTAGTAAAAAACAAAACAAAAATGTTTGGTAATTTTCACTTATTTCAGAAAAGCAAGAAGAAAAAAATTTAAAGGCAGTGAAAATCACAATATTCATAGAGGCTGGAGCTACATTCTATATGGAAATACTAAAATTGTACTAAAATTGTGGAATTATCTCTGTCAAATAAAGTTTTGTGAAAGTTAACTTAAGAAGGAAACACAAACGGAATGCAAGATGTCTACAAGGTATTACAGTAAAATCTATGAGAGCTAAACCATACCTGTGAGTCATTATCTTGAGCAGTCACTTGTAAGATAGATGTGCCAGCTGCAGCATCTTCAAGAACACTGCCAAAAAATGGGTTGTTTGGATCCCAAAATGGTGCCAAAAGGTTACGAGTGATTGTCACAAATACAAGAGCTGACCCTCTGCGTGGAATAACTCCATTGTCTGTAGCTGTCACGCGAATCTATGGTAGATGGAGAAATTTCCTCTCATTTGCATTTACAAGAAAACAAAATTTCTTTTAATTATTTTAATCTCATGCTGTAATTCTTCAGAAATATTTACATAAATGCCAACCAAGAACAAATTATCACAAATGAAAAAGGAGGAAAAGTATACAAGAGTGTTTTCTCTTGATAAACAAATGATTATCATTTTTACAATGCGAATAATAGACACTTACAACTGATAATAGATCCGAGGATTTTGAATAAATATTAATAAATCTTTTAAACTTTAGACTAGAGGAGCAGTTGGGTAGGAGAATATTTCATATTTGTCAATTCCTTAAGATATACTATTGAATTCTTTTCATCACTGAAATGGAAAAAAAATGAAGCAAAGATACAATCAATATCTCATTTACTGCTCCTACAATCTTTGATTTTAACAAGACAACCTATAAATGCCCAACAACAGACTAAATGTTTTTGTCTTTTAGGTAATAAAATATGCAACTTAAGCACTGATAAAACTCACATTCAATTTAGAATATCTTTGAAAATAGTCTACTACAAAGGTATATTTTAGATTGCATTAATTGAAAAAAAAATATGAAAGATTATATCCTAAAGTCTATTTTTTTTTCTGAAACAAAAGCATCAAAAATGGCAAAATACTTTAATGTCGATATAACACTAGATATTATAGTAATGCAATATTACCACAAAGTCTTCCACGGCTGTATTTCTTAAATCATCTTTAACAGTTATTATGCCATCTCTTGAGTCTATTTGAAAGAAGTTGGGGGCAGTCAAATCTCCTTCAATAATGTATGTCAGACTGTTGAACTGATGAGAGATAAAGAAATTTAAAGAAAGTATGTAAAAATTTTAACGTGATATTCCAATAAGCAAAAGAGAAATCTACAGAAATATGAGTTTTCTAATGTGACAAAAAAAATTGCTTGGACTGCTCTAGTTCGGTAAAGTATAGGTCTCTTTGTAAACTTTTGATTAAATTATGAATACACTACAGCTAAAAATTTTGTATACTTTCTATTTTCTAAGTATTATACATATATAAAATGCTCATTCTTTGTTGTAAGTATGAACTTCTTAGAACTAAAACAAGTAATGAACTCACAAAACCATCCTGATCAGAGGCTTGCACAGTGACAACTTCTTCATTTAAAGGCACTGTCTCCACCAGTGTGCGATAGTAGGTTTGGTTGAAGAAGATTGGGTTATTTAGGTTGCGTATTACATCAACTGTTACGGAGGCTTGTGTTGCTGCTTGCAGTGGAGGAGATCCTTTGTCTTCAACTTGAACACTCATCTATAAAATACCAAGAAAAACGTTTTGCAAATTGCAAAAGATGTATTCAAGATGCTGTGGAATTCATATTTTTGCCTCTGATCTATACTTGAAAAAAGACAAATCATTATCAGTCCATTTCTATACAATATTTTAAAATAGTGAGACTGCTAAATTTCTTTGAAAAGCGTTTTTGATCTACTTACAGTAAACTGATTTCCTGAGACACCATATAATGAGCTCTGAAGTGTAATGAGTCCATTCTCATTGATCGCAAACAGGCTTTGAGTAGTTGGATTCGAAGAGGTAAGGGTATAAGACAATTGATTCCATGGAGCCTGCCAGGGGACAAAATCATTTGTAAAGAAATAAAAAGAAAAACTGTATGGGATAAGACATCAGAAATAAGGCATCAGAGTGGAAAAAAAAAGTAAGTGTCTAGCCTAAGATGATCATAGATAAAAGTTTTACCATTTTGGATCACTTAAAATATTATTTTTCAATGATTTCCATTTTCTACAAACATTGTTTTTTTTAAAAATCATTGTCTTTCAATTATTGAATACATATATTATATGCATTTTATAAGTTTGGACAATTTTGAAAGACAACCAATACTAAGATATTGGCACGAGATCTCTCATACACAAGTAAATTAATTTCTAAAAAAACTTTATGTTCTAGGCCTTGTTTTCTCTAGAAATCTAAGAAGATTGTTATGAGTAGAATCTTTCACATTCTTTCTATATCACCACATACTTGTCTATCAAGATCTGTTGCTCTTATCTGAACCACAGAATCTGCCAAAGCATGATTCTCATAGATAGTGCGTGAGTAGTTCTCTTCTTGAAATGTAGGTGAAAACTGGTTATGATCAATTGGAACAGTTACACGGAGGGTGTCTGTCAGTCCTCCCAAATCTGTTGCTACAATTACCAGCTTTGAGCCATTAGATAAATGGGCGAAGGTGGTAGGAAGAAAAAAAGTATTAAAAATCAAGAATCAGTTTATTTAAGGTTAAGCATTTCATTTGAAAAAAAAAATTAGCTTCATAAATTTGAAATAAAAAAAGCAAGGATTTGTTTCTTTATCCTCTGCTTTTATAAGCAGAATAGGAACTGTGGTGTAATTGGCTTGCTGTGAGTGTAGTTAGGTGTGCATCTACTAGTTTGCATAGTATGACGCTATAGCTTTTAGGATGGAAGTTGGCAACAGGCTGGACTGTGATGCCAGATCTCTGGGCATGGGCTTGCTTGATTGGTACTCAAATCAGTCTTGGAGTACATGTTTTGTAACAAACTATCCAACTGCACTTCTACTCCAAGGCCACCATTGATTTCTTCTACTGCTACTACTGCTGCTTTTCACAATATGAGAATTATAACTTGGCTTCTAAATACTTTAGAACTCCTATGGTTAAGGCTAAGACTTCCAAAGCTATTATTTCACCCAAAAAGATGACTATAATGATTAAATGTTCTAAAATTTAAAAAAAAGAAATCTCATCTACCCTGATTGTTTTGATTTCATACATTACTACATGAATACAAGAAAAATTATTTCAGATTATGTCACTTTGGTCAAGAAAAGAAAACTATTATTACAACTTGTAGATTGTCTATGCACAAACTTTACCGTATAAGATGTCTCTGTGAAAGCACCAATGTCTCCTGTCAAAGTGACAGTTCCACCTATGCTATCTACAGTGAACATATTTATGGCAGTCCCCTCTCCAACTAAGCTGTACGTAACACCAGCAAACTCAGGCTGCAATTAAGAAAAAAAAAGAATTAAGAAGAAACGACACACACACACACACATAATTCGCCTTGAACAATCTTTAAAAACTCTCATAGTAAATAAAACTTAAATTGAAAAGAAAGCCAACATTGAGACATCTCAGAAGTGGATAGATTTGTACAAACTTCAGTTGAGGTCATGATTTTAGACAAATTGAGGAAAGCGATTGGCACTTTGAATTGTATGGAACAAATTCCTTAAATTTATTGATTTGATGTAGATTGTATTTTTAGTTTGTTCCTTCTGCACACCCCCCTCCCCCTTTCCCAAACACACATACAAAAAAGAGTTAAAAGATGAACAAAGAATTATCAGATTCTTCAGTTAATTTTGAGGTTATTTTCAAACAATTAAAATAAACCAGGAGTATTATTTTTTTTAATTTGAAAAATTGGAACAAGACTCACAGTAACATTATCATCTGGATCTGTAGCAACAAATGTGCCAATAACTTCAGGTCTTGGAACTGAGGAATCCACCTCAGGCACAGTAGTTTGGTCAACTGAAAACTGTGGTGGTCTGTTTCTAACAATGGTGATATCAATAACTGCCTGCTGAGTCTGTCTTGGAATACCCTGATCAAAAGCTTCCACAGTCACCTAATAGGATATATATGGACAAGAAAAATACAAACATGATTTGAAACTTGTTCAGATTGAATCCATTACAAATTTAAAGAAATATTGGATTTATAAACCCAGGATGAATAATAACATTGCTGAAAATTATATTAAATTTTCTAAAATTCTTATAAGTAGAGAGAGAGAGAGAGAGAGAGAGAGAGAGAGAGAGAGAGAGAGAGAGAGAGAGAGAGAGAGAGAGAGAGAGAGAGAGAGAGAGAGAGAGAGAGAGAGTGAGAGAAAGAGAGAGAGAGAAGAGAGAGAAGAGAGAGAGATTCAAAAAAGTAGAGGAGGCTGTGAGTGTGGGTGGGAAAGGGTTAGGCACATCATGCAGAAAAATAGAAAGAAAAACGAGTACGTAAATGAATCAATTGAAAGTTCAATAGATATACAAGTATTAATATTATATCAACATATATGAAAAAAGATATATACAATTATATCTATGGATAGACTTTTTCTGTAAAAGTTGGATACGTAAACAATAGTTAAAATTGATAAATATATTTCTAGACTTTTTCAGTAAAAATCCCACATAGATTGTTAGACTTTTTCAGTAATAGGACTCATAAATGGAATGGATACATAGAGAAAGATTAAAATAAGAAGGTAAAGTGAGAATAATGTTGAGGGAGAGAGAGAGATTAAGAAAAAAAGATAAGAAAGAGAGAATATGACAGAGCACTAGAGAGTAGATGTAGACAAACAGAGATAAAGAGATAAACAGAAAATTGGATAAATAAGCAAATCAGTCTAGATATTTAAAAAAAAATCGTCACATAGTTACAAGCATAGAAATCAGACAGATAAACATTTTTATTGTAGGTAGATGATATAAACACCCATTCAAACACCATTATACATTATTCATATATGCACGCATACATACACACTCCCACCCATACATACACACATAAATAGATAGCTAGTTATATGAATAGATAGAGAGCTAGATAGATACAAAGATAGATAGATAGACAGATAGATGGATGGATAGATAGAAATATAGATAGAAAGATTTGAAAGGATAGACTTAGATGGAAAATATATAGGAGAAAATGAATGACAGAGTAACATTGAGAGATAAAAATAGAAAGAAAGGTGGATATATAGATAAGGAGGAAGGATATGCAGAGAGAATAAGTTGGAGAGGAGAGAACAAGGAGATACAATACTTAAAGATCATACCATTTGAAGAGGGAACGAAAATTTTAGAGGGCCCAAAAAACGTACGAGGCGACAAAGATAATGAGCTGAATAAAAATTAGGAACATAAAAAGACTTAAAGCATAATTAAGAGTGAAATCGAGAAAAAATAAGAATGTGAAGTAACACAAAGATAGATGAAAAATATTCCCTAAGCCTAAATTAAGCAAAAGCTCGGCAACTCTTATGGAATATATATTATATGTACATATACAAGTATAAAAGTCTCAAAATCAATATCAATGAGTCAGAAATTTGATTTAATATCTTCTCTGAGAGCAGTTTCAATTTTATTTATTTTTAAGTCATTTTTAAGTCAGAGAAGCTAAAGAAATAAATTGCTTACAAATATATATATAAATAATTTGAAATATTGGCATTATGTGACTCATATGGATTGGATTTTCTTTGAAAATTCTCAGGACATGCATCTTTCAAGAATCCATTCAGAACTCAATATATATATATATATACACAAAAAACAAAATTTCAGACAAGATATTAGTGTAAATTATAAATTTACTAAAGGTATGAAAGGGACGAAACCAAGCAAGATGTACATGAGGCAGAGGGATAGACAGAGAAGAGAGACAGAGAGATAGAGTTAGAGAGAGGCAGAGATAGAGAGAGAAAGAGAAAGAGAGAGAGAGAGAGAGAGAGAGAGAGAGAGAGAGAGAAGAGAGAGAGAGAGAGAGAGAGAGAGAGAGAGAGAGAGAGAGAGAGAGAGAGAGAGAGAGAGAGAGAGAGAGAGAGAGAGAGAGAGAGAGAGAGAGAGAGGCGCAGATGAGAAGCAAAAAGAAAAAAGAACATAAACACACTTAATAAAATGTACCCTGTAATTGTTGTTTAAGCCAGATGCTCTGAGACTGCCTGCAACCACAAGCCTTCCATCTTGCTCACCAATGTAAAACAAACCATTTCCATTGCTAGGGGCCACGCTATTTATTCTGTAGCGAACCGCATTATTAGGAGCCTAGACAGAAAACACAGGTTAGAAAATAAAAGAAATAAAAAGTTCGACAAATTAATGCATTTGGTAAAAACTTACATATAGAACATGTCTTCGAAACAAAACTCATAAAATAAAATGCATACAACCACATACAACATAGATGATCAAAATAAAACTTTTTGATTTTCAAAATAATCAAAACCTAACAATATGACTTAAAAATCAGTGCAAGTAATATTTAATGTGAGGAATATTAAAAAAATTTAGATTAAATGTACTTCACTCAAAAGCATAAATCTAATTTGTATACACAATTCAAAAGATTTTAAAGAGGAGATATATTTTATGCATTTTATCAAACTCACACTGCCATCAGCATCTTGGGCCTGCAGTGAAGTAAGAAGGAATCCTAATCCCTCAGTCTCCAGCACTGATATTTGGTTGTTAAAAGCAGCAAAGACTGGGCTATTGTCATTTTGATCCTTGAAAGAAGAGACGAAGGAATCTTGCTCAATATAGTGACATTATTCTTAATGAAAAACTTGAGCGCAAGATAAGGATCGTTATAGTTATGAATGGAACTGAACATTAACATAGGTAAATTTTTCTTCAAAGTATGGGATGGAATAAGAAATATATGCAAATGAAAAAAATACATTCCATTCCAATTGCACAAAAACAGTGTGCTTGGAACGTGGACCAGAGAAAAAAGATAGGGCTATCACAGACATAAGCAAGACATCTGATTTTCTGAAGCACAATTGTAATTAATTGAATAATACTGTGGGATCATTAACATATATAAATAGTGCGAAAGAAATCAACTGATTCTTGAACCATTCTGGATAAATGGCTAAAAGATAAAAAAAAATTTACAAAACAATAGAGTGGGAAAATGCCTGGCATTGCTCTGGGTAAATGAAATAGCACTGATAGAGACTTCATAAGAGCTATGCCAAATAAATGATGTGGATGTTAATATCCAGCAACACCCAAAAGCTCTAGTAAGTGGCTTTTAGTTTCTCATTTACTGAGAGATTATTAATTCTGACCTACTAAATTTCTAGCATCTATCAAAATTATTTATTTCATTTATCTCCTAATATTGTGCAATATATATAAAAAAAAAAATGAAAAATCTCTAAAATGTGAAAAGGCTGTACATGGAATGACTGCATGAATTTTTAATATAAAAAGTGGAGGGCAAAAGTGTAAAAGTAGTCTCCAACGAGAAGATTCTTCTTTGTGAAGATAAAATTTTACTCCCTCTTTCTTTTTTTAGTCTCCTAAAAAAAGTAAAATACTTCCCTAATTACTTTAATATTTAATAAAAGAAATGCCAAGATTAACTAAAAACACATACCTTAGCGAAAATAGTATGAACTAAAACAATTAACATGCTTTACCTCTACATTGACAGTGACCGTCGCTGAGGCTAAGATGCTCCCAGAGGTTGGGCCATCAGTTGTGGAAACAACAAACTGATATTGAGACTGTGATTCAAAGTCCAATGCTTGAACAGTAGTAATTCTGGCTTCTCTCTGTACTGTTTGCAATCTAAAGCTGGAAACATCTGATCGCCCTGGAAGTTCTACCAGTATATAATCAATATTGTCGACAGAGTCAGCATCTGTTGCCTGATATAAAAAAAATTCTTATAATGTCATTGAAGAATCAAAACTTAGAAATTTCTTGCAAGCAGTTATTATACTTCCCTTTTCACTGATGCTGAGTAATTTTTATGGATGTAAAGAAACTGGCACAGTCAATTTTTATTAAAAAATAAAATTTTTTTTTTTATAATTATGAAAAGAGAAAGCAACTGGAAAAACTGAGAACAGTTTTAGAAATCTTTCATATCCTTAATTATTTTGATTTAGGTTGCTGTTAATCACAAGTAAAACATTATTGCAGGTTCTGAGACATTTCCATTTTTTTTTAAATATTTTTTTAAAAAAAAAAATTGTAAAGTTTACACATTATAGTTTTAATAGTTGAATGAAAGGCGAATCAAATACTCATCTTCACAAGATTTCAAAAACTTACAAAAAGTGTAATGACAGATGCTCCTGCAACTCCCTCTGGCACGCTTCTAGTGTATGTGCTCCCCTCAAAAAGTGGGGAGTTGTCTTGAAGATCCCGCACAGAAACTGTCACTGGCACAACAGTCTGACGAGGACTTGCTCCTAAGTCTGTGGCCGCAACTGAGAGCTGATAAAAATTCTTCGACTCATAATCAAAGCGTCGCAATGTAGTTAGCTCGCCAGATGATCCATCAATACCGAAGCTGTGTTGGAACATTTTTGAAATTACAAAAAAAAATGAAGTGAAATATAATTAAACTTAGGTGGCACAGACTAGCTTCAACCTGAAATACAGAACTCAGAAACTTTTATAAAAAAAAAAACACTTAAATTTTTCACACCATCACATCCTTATCTAATTACCTAAAATTTGTCATGATTAAAAAAAAAACCAAAAAAAAAACCCACAATTCCTTTCATGAGAGTATGCTTATTTAAAAAAGAATCAAGTAAAAAGATTTAAATACAGCTAAAAATGAAAAAAAACGTAAAAAAATAAAGTAAAAACTACTGCATCTCCACAAATACAGGATAACATTATTTCCACTGTAATGTCACAATCAGAGTCTGACAATATTGTAAAAAGAAAAATACCCTTCATTAAAAATTGTTTTTGATTGGACTGAAATAATTACTGCAAAAACACTTCATCTAGATATACAATTCTGTTTAATGTTAGGAAACTGTCCTTTCAATTATTTATTTTAAATTGTCATAAATCATCTAAACAATACAGAAAAGACTTTTACCAAATTTTAGTTCTCCACTAATAATCTTTATTTGAAAATTCCCACTTGAACAATCATGCAGAGAAGAGGAAAAACATTGATTAATCCCTTGTGAACCCTCGAAAAATTGCAGTCCACTTTTTTACATCAGGTACTTACTCAGATCCATCTAGTCCTGGAAGAATACTGTAGGAGACTTCTGAATTAGGTGATCCTGCAAGGTCATTGTCTGAAGCCTATACAAAAAGAAAGAAACAAAAACAAGGATGTAAAACTCTGATTATTCTTAGGATATTTTGAGCTCCTACATGTACTTAATACTATCAAGAGACCAGATAAATCAGATTACATAGATTCATACAACAGGGTACATATATCAGCTTTGTCACAAACTCTTACATCTAAGTTTTTATTATGCTGATTTCATTCTTAACCATATTCATTCAAGCTATTTATCTTCCTTAAAACGTATCCTAGTAAATGCGTGATGTATGTTGGTCTTTATTTGCTATTATCATTGCTTATGTTTTTGTGATTGAAGTTTTAAGATCAGTTTGCAAATGAAGTTAATAAACTTTTTTTTTCTCCTGATCCTCATTAATAAAAGAGTGTACTCATTTTCTCAAACATATATTATTTTACTTTATCTTGGTAATAAGTTGAAAACTGCAGTGGAATGTAATAGGTCCCTCTCACAATTTTTTTCCCCTGTTCCCCAACTATAATTGTATCCATACAAATTATCAATAAATTATGCTATCACAACATATCGTAACGTTGTGTGCCTACTAGACATTGCTAAGCAGTATTCATTTCACTGTATTAGTTATATACAGAAGCTGAAATTACAAAAACCAAAGAGATGGACAGAATTTAACATGCGCATTTGTCCCCTTCAGGTTTCTTAAATATGTCAATGCCTCATTTTCAATACACTTCAAAATGAGTAAAAAGAAATTCTGCCTTTCATCTACACAAGGACTGTGGGGCTCGAGAATGAAAAACCTTATATTTTGAAAAGTATGTAAAGAAGAAATTGAACTGTGTCTCCAGTTAAGGATATACTTTTTAAAGTTAAACCAGTGCATGGTCAACAAACTTCTTTATTTCTCTAATTTCATAAATTAAAGACCCTGAGTAAATTAGGTTATGTTTTTTTCATGAGATATTTCTTAGATGGTCCTCAATATCAATTTACTGGTTTTAGACGGAGTGGCCTCCATCTTGCTGGATTCTAGACGCTGCAAAAATGCAGAGCAATACAGCTACTGAGAGGGCTAGATCATGTTTAAACAGCTGAGAGAAGTTAATGCAATTGGTCTCCAAGGACAGAAAGAAAGGCAGCAAGACAGAGAGTTAGAGAAAGAGAGAGAGGCAGGCAGAAAGACAGACACCTACATAGACAAGGAGCCAGAGAGCCAGAGAGGAAGACAGAGGGAAAGTGAGGGAGAGAAAGAGCAAGAGAGAGAGAGAGAGAGAGAGAGAGAGAGAGAGAGAGAGAGAGAGAGAGAGAGAGAGAGAGAGAGAGAGAGAGAGAGAAAAAGACAGAATGGGAGGGAGAGAGGAGGGGAAAGATCTGGAGAGCAAGACATAGGGTCAGAGAACCAGAGAGTCAGAGAGAGGGTAAAAGTGAGAGAGAGAGACATAGGTCCAGAGAACCAGAGAGTCAAAGAGAGGGTAAAAGTGAGAGAGAGAGAGAGAGAGAGAGAGAGAGAGAGAGAGAGAGAGAGAGAGAGAGAGAGAGAGAGAGAGAGAGAGAGAGAGAGAGAGAGAGAGAGAAGATGAATACAGTTTTATTTCTACCTGTACTCTTCCAACACTTGTACCACTTGGCTGATTTTCATCTACAAAAAAACTGTAGCTGGATTGGGGAAACTCAGGACTTTCATCATTAACATCAAGGATGCGAACTGTTACTTCTGCAGCATCAGACTGAGAAAAACAAAGCAAGTCAGAAAAATTATGAAATAATTTACAATAAGCATCCCATAAATTCATAAAAATAAAGTAATTTACAATAAGCATTCCATAAATTCATAAAAATAAAGTGGAACATTTGTCAGATAATTAGATCACATACAACAGATATAAAGGAAATCATTGAAATACATCAGTTAATCCATTCTTCCTCAATAAAATGCTATCATAAATTGACCCATCAATGAGAAAATTAATCATTAGCATACATTTCCAATTTTTCTTTCCTTTATTGCAAAAACTAAGAGACATGAGTCTTAAGCAATTGCAATTGATATCAATCATTCAGGTGCCTGGCTCTTCAGTGTAGACAATCATCAACTTTCACACATCTTGATCTCTCGTCGCATTTAGTGCATCCATCACTCATCTTACATTTAGCAACTTCTTAAGTCCATCCAACATTTTTCTCGCTGTTTTCCTCTGCTGCATTTTCCTTTGATAATTCCAGTTGTCATGAGATGTTAACTTTCCCTCTTTCCATCACATGGTCCAAAAAAATTTGCCTGGTGTTTAATTCTATTTATGAGAAATCTTGTTGTGTCGATTTCTTGTAACACTGTTTTGCCTAATTTCTTTCGTTTTTGCTAGCACTATTCAATATGTGATTTCAGTGTTGTTCTGGACATTACTTGATATTAAAATACCCAAGTATTTGAATTGATCCCTTTGTATGAGTTTATTCCCTTTGATAAAGATGTTGATCTGAGGACATTCATTGTTTTGACTGACAACCATTACTTCTATCTTTTTGCTATTCAACTCCAACACTTTCTTTCTGCTTTCATCTTCAAGAATGCCTCATAATTACTGCAAGTCTTCTTTATTTTCTGCAATTTATACAGTGAAATGAGCATATTTCAAGTTGTTTACACTGTGTCCTACTACTTTAATTCCTGGATATACTAAGTTTTGCATATTTATTTCACTGTAAAGAGAGGAGATCTGAGAAGAACACACATCCTTGTCCGACAGCAAGATATATTTTTCTAAATGAGCATTGAAACTGTCAGTGCATGTTTTTGATCACTCATACATCTTTTCCTTTGATCTTTAACTCTGCTAGTTATGTGAATATCTCATAGTCCTGTACTCCCTCAAATGCCTTGGTGTAATCAATGAAGCACTGGTATACCTCATTTTGTACTCCCACAGCTTGTTCAATTATAGTTCGAAGGATGTACCTGGCATTTTTTTAACCTTTTCTTCCCACAAAGTCACACTGTTTCACTGCCATTTCTAATGTGATTTTGTTAACTGGCATCATGAAGATTTTGGTGAAATGATTCATAATACTTATTATTCCGCTACCGCTAGTTTCTTTGGCAGTGCTTTAAACATAGATTTGGAGATGTCTGGCAGAATCTGACATGTGTCGTAGATTTCAGTGAGTAAATTGCAATCTTATCAATTCCATAGTCTTCAAAGTGCTTCTAGAAGTTCCATTGAGATGCTGTCTGGGCCTGTTGTGTTGCCTCATTCCATCTTCTTTATTGCTGCCAAAATCTCATCTTTCATGATAGGTGGTCCAGCAAAATTGCATCAGTACATTGAAATCCTTTCTGTGGTCTTTCCAGAGATTTCTTCTATATTTCTGCACATTGTTTGCACAGTACTTTTGTGGTAATGATAAACATTTCTGCACTTGTCATTGATCCTCTTCTCTTTGGCTTCATTACATTTTTTTTTAATTTCCTCATGCAATGCTTCATTTTTTTTCTATTATTCTTTACTTGTCTCATTTTTTCTTTAAGTTCCAAAATATCCTCATTCATTCACTTTTGTTATGTCCTTTTTTTGACTCTTGGCATTTGTTCCACTACTACTTCTGTGATCCCTATTTTTAACTTTACTCATTATTGGTCTTCTTCCTTAGCTTCCCCAGTTAAGTTTTTGTTTTTTAAATGTTCTTCAGATTTTTTTAACACATTCCGGACCATGGACGAGTATACTTGCCAGGTGATCCCAGCCATAAAGGACCACGAAGGAGTAAACTTGCAAGAGGAGTTCAACTTCTCTAATCTAGTCCCATATAATGATCATCTTATCCTAATTTTCCAAGTTCCGCTCTAGTCAAACCAAATCTTATTTCTTATCAGAATAAAGGTGTACTTTGTGTTAGATCGACAAAAAAGATGTTTAAAAAAGCTAATTTAACAGCTGCTGCGGCACTTCAAGAAATTTTCATGGATTCAGGACGTGATGACAGATACTTAGATTTAGATGATTCAAACAATTATCCAGATTATAATGATTTAGTTGATGCACAGGGGTCTCGATCGAGACAAAGATCTAGAGTCTTGATCTAGATCAAACTCGAACAGTCAAGGGGATGACTTAAATGTAGGGATAGATAGATCTAGAGTAGTAATTTAGGGAATGAAAAGAGCTAGGCGAGGGCGGTGGGGGTTTGGCAATTGCAAAACAGCATCTGCTAACCCAGGACCTGGACCTAGATTAAGAGTGGATTATTGCTGAAAAACCTTGGATTAAATTTTCTTGCCTGCATGAGATGTCAAGTTAGAGATACAACTAGTTCTAGTCAATTTAGGGCCTAGGGGGACATTTGTAGATTTTAGTAACACCCTTATGGTTTTATGCAGAAGTGGGCGGCAACTCCAGACTTGGGGGGTTGGCAGGGGGTGGCAGGCGTGGTCCTTTAGGTGTTAAGTTTCAGTTTGGATTTAGCTGTTAATGGTATAAGTACTGCACTATGTACTGAGATGAGCATAGCTCACATGGAAGTTAATTTAAAAAAGATCATTGCAGCTATTTTACAGAATAAAATTCGAATATGGCATTATGGCCATTCATGAGGTGTATACAAGGCAAAACCAGACCATGGTGTCAATTTGCCAGGGGTGGTATGTGTGTGTGTGTGTTTTTAAAGATGCTTGTAAATGGTATTGATATCTTTCTTTTTACTTACATAATCCAGATATATGCCTTCATCTCTCCACATTTACCTAGAATATAGATACCTCGATAATTCTTAATTATACAGAACCTAATTCCTTTTGGAATAAAGGAAATCGATTTAATATTCTTTTCTTCCCCAATTTGTTTTTTAGATCCTTTTAATTGCTTATTAGAAAGCTCTGAATTTTCACGTGAAGTGCATAAAAGTGCACTGCCTTTCAGGAATTCTTTGCCACGAAATTATTTAAACCTAGATCTGCACCTAAAAGTGATTGATAAAGACTTGCTTTGTTAAAGAATGAAAAAATGGCCAGCGAAATTGGTGAGTTAGTTGGCCAATGATGACGAAATAAAGCATTTTGAGGAAATCGAGGAAAGCAGTTTGCATTGATTTTTTATGATATAGAACCTCGCCATATGAATGCTATAGATACATGCAAAGTTTCAAAGGTGTGGGTTGGGTATTAACAAAGGAGTTCACATTTAAAGCCTCCCAAGTGCGCTTTTATGCATAAAGATACTGAATTTGTGCGCCTTAGATACAACTGTTTGTTTTTGTTCTAATTTAAAAAAGTTTAAAGGTAGAAATAGTTTAATATTATTGCTTCTTCAGAGCGCCAGTTAAGAAAATTTATGTTGATTAAAAACTGCTATACTTTATAACAAAAAAACTATATAAAATTTTAAGCTCCTCAAATTATTATACTATTTTTTAATCTCAATCATTACTTGTTTTAAAGAGAATACTCACATTTCCCTCTGTATCTGCCACTCTAACTGAAACCTTGTGTTCTTCGATTGACTCTCTGTCAAACACTCTGGCATTCAACAAAATGTCTCTGTGTGGAAAATAGGGTAAAAATAAAAGGAGTATTTTCATTACAAAGATGTAATAAATAGATGAAGAAAATCTTGCCTAAGGGCAAATTAGACAAAACTAAAAAAAGATGAGGCAGAGAAATTGTATTTCATTTCAAAATTTGTATTTATAAAGGGTGGAAGAAGAATGGTCTACAATGGAATTTGGTTATAATTCTTTCTATTACAAAATCCTTCAAAGTCAGATGTTCATAGGAAAAAAAAAATTTTTTATAGGTTGAATGAAATGCATAGCAAAGGATAGGCTTTCATATTTTTCGCCAGAAATTTTCAGTGAATCTATGCATTCTGTCAACACAAGTGAGTTCTTATATTTAAAACAGCACATAATGAGATGTCTTTCATTGAAATAAGTAGCAAATTGAAGTAATAAAAAAAAAAAACCAAATATACTATTACCCATTGATTTCGAAGAAAGGGGGAGAACTCGGTGGAGTTATGCTTGTGATGCTGAAAATCAAGTTAGAGCTGTCTGGATCTGTGGCCTATGACAAACACAAGTTAATTTTCAAATAGTTATATAATCTAGGAACCCTTCTTATCAAAAATAAGGGAGAAAAAGTTGACATCGTAAATTTTAATGCTCCTCTTTCATGTAATGATTATAATTAAAATTGCATATGGATGAATCAATTTGCTACATATTTTTCTGAGTAAAAATACCTAAAAAGGCTATGCCTTAACACTTTTTTTTAATTTCTAAATGAATTAATAAGAGTTTATAGAGCTTTTCACTTTCCAAGATTATTTACATTTATGGTCAGCAGTCCTTTACATTTCATTACCAGTGTCAAAATATTTTTGAAGATCTAATTAATAGGAACAAAACTAAAGAGCTGACACAGACACACAAAAATATCAATTGCTACATACTGGCAGCACAAAGAGATTAGAGTTCTGAGGCACAGCTTCACTGACAAATATAGTATACTGGTTTGATGTGAACCTGGGGGGTTGATTGTCAAGTGGTGTCACATTCACTACAACTGTTGTGTCAGCACTGTGGAGGGTCCGAAAAGAACTTTATTTAAGTACTCATATCTTGCTAATGGGTCAGATGTTGAAATTTGTATTAAAAGCACTTGAAATGAGATTAATTTTTCTTTTTCTTACTTAAGACTATTTACACAGCGTCACTTTAGTGATACTTTATTTAAATTCTTTTCAGAGAATAATGATAAAATCAAGCAATTTTCAACATTAAAAACTTCACAAAATGCATTGCTTTAAACAACAAAATCATAGAATATGACGAGTTACACAGATGCCAGACATATAAACTGCAGTGATCTCAAGCATTTTTCATTTAGCCATAATTAAAAAAAAAGTAAAATAAAGCCTGAACATCTTCTGATCAAATAAGCAATTCAATCTGATCTACCGTGTCAAACTGAAGGATTTCTGAATATATAGACTGTTGATACATAAGAGAAGTAATAGCAGTTCTTAAAGATGAATTGAAAGAAGGCAAAAAATTATCATCTCCCAAATCGAAACACTTTATTATATGTTAACCACACAGAAATTTATATTCCCTTAAATTTGAGTGAAGTGAGTTACACAAAATCATTTCACATTTTGATGACTTCGTGATTAATGAGGTATGGATATTTCAAAATCGAGATTTTACACATGATTCACTAGAGCTTAACTTAAGATTTGTGTAATAAAATTGATTAGATTGAATATTTATCTTCAAAAACTGTACGAGTTGTAGCTCAGCTTTGAGACAGATGAGTTAAATACAATGCATTAGAGACAAAAAAAAAATGCTTTAGATTTTATTGGTTTCCCTATTGCAACTTCTTACCTTCTTGGAGGTGTTCCTTGGTCAGTTGCTCTAATGAAAGCAAAGTAAGTTTCCCCAGCAGTCAAAGTGCCTGACAAACTTAAAACGCCATTTGGGGAAACTGTTAATGTGCCTAGAGAAGATGCTGGATCTGCCCTTGTGTTAATCAGCAAATAACTTGGGGGGCCAAAATCTTGATCTGTTGCTTGAACCTTTACAGAAACAATAATATTTGAGAAATTTTAATTTCATTTTCTCAATAGTTTGCTTTATGACAAGAGCATGCAAACAAATAATGATAAGGAAAAACTTGTGCATGTGTATGCCTTTGAGAACATAAGTTTATCCTAGACACAATTGATTTAATCTTTTTAAGAATTCTAACAAAGAAGGGAATTTCAAAGATCATCTCACAGATGCAAAAGGCATACATATATATTGTAATGAAATAAAATTCCACAAGTCTCACTCTGTCAAAACAAGTTGGCAATTTCAAAATTCAAAAAGATATTAACAGTATAAGAATAAACATTCCTCTTCTATCTCAGAGGGGAAATAGTATTAAACTGTTGTAATTAGATGAAAAGATAAATTTTTGTAATGTCAAGAGACAATACAAAATGAGGACGTCCTCATCCAAACATGGTTTTACTGAATTCAATTTGCATCATTCACCTTGATAAATATCAATTGAACACTGAAATCATTACTCTAAACTGGATCTTAAAATAATAAAAAACATATTAAAACTTCATACTGTCAAGAGCACTTGTGGGGCAGAATAGACTCCTTGGACAATAGAGACAACATAATTTTGGTTAGAATCAAAGACAGGGTTGAAGTCATTCTCATTCACCACGTTGATAGTGAGACTGATGGGGTTGCTCTCTCGCCCCCCTGACTGCTCTCTGATTCTTACCTGTCAGATACAAAATTTGATAAAAGACACCTTTTACTTTAATGTCATTCAAAATAATTAGTTTAATATACATATATAATTTTAAAACAACTAAAAGCCTTCTGTTTCTTTTACAGGGTCACAGCACAAAATGTTCCCAACCCTTGAAATCATCGGTGGTGCAGTGATATACAAAATTTTCAAACAATTACATTAGTTTAAAGTTGAAAACAAAACAAAAGTTTTTTGGAAACATACACTAATTCCAGAAAAGAAGAATTCAAAGTAATTGGTTTTTAAAATTCATATTTTGTATGAAAATGACTATACATTGTAATAATTGTCAATATTACTAATTAACTTTTACCTGGATTATTTCATTCATAAACTTAGGGCAGAGCAGTGAACCTCATTCTCTTTGTTCTAGCCAGTGTGCCCTTCACTTTCAGGGTCAGGGGTAGGTAAAAACGTTTTTTAAAACTAAAATAAGGCAATTGCTGCTCCATCAAAGGCATTTTTGAGTCAAACTTATCTTGCTTTTTACACTAGTGTCACTTGCATGAATTTGGAGAGAACTAGTGCTACTGCCAAATGAATAAGTATTAGTTTTCTTTGCAGCTTCAATCATTTCTATATGATTTTCTTCAACCACAACTGGGTTAAACAAGACACCATAAATCCACAACTATTACTAGTACTTTTAGGAAGCTGCCCTTTCTTTCATTCATGATTGTCTACCATTTCACTTCTTTTCTTCCAATCGTAGATTTTCAGCTATGGATTTTCCACCGATCCGCAGAATATTGTGAGGCCTGCTTTTATAAAGCCTTAGCTCCTGATAATTTGATTTGACAAAGAAGAGCTTTAGGGCGACCACAGAGAAATTTGTTGCAGGCAGTGAAAGAATTATCTAATGAAAACAGTTGCATCCCATATAAACACAGTTGTAATTGAGCACACTGCAGGAGTGGCATTGTCATTTTCAGCACAATCCAAACCATATTCTTTCCAACGCTGTTCAAAGCTGTGTCGTCATTTTGTATCGAATCAAGCAGTTTACTTTTCATTGCAAAATGACAGTCACCAGTTCTACTATCAGTTGGTCTGTTTTTTGTTTGCATGTCTCTACTCTTTATTATTGTATGAATGAAAGATATATAATTAATGAAAGAAGCCAATTTCTCTATTGAAACAGTCTCATTTAGCTCTATCTATGTTGAAACATAGTATAATCATTGTGTGTGTATATATATTCAAGCTGTAGGATTTAACAAACGTTTCCACAGTCATCCTCATGTAGGCATAAAACCTATCAGTGTAGGACTTACGTTATCAGAACAAATGGTGATATACATCAAGAGATGGTCGCTCTTTGTTTCTTGTTTTTTTGCTTTGTTTTTTTTTCTTTTTTTTGTGAACTTGACACCTATGGCTTGGCTCAATTTATTTAAAGAACACATTGTCCATACTCAAAAAATTCTTTTTGAGATGACGAATCTATTTTCAAACATTATCTGAAAGCTTCCAGTGCGAACCGTAATGAAAAAGCCTTGTGAAACGATGTTCTCTATATGAGGTCAAACATACACTCTCCAAAGCTGTAGCAGCTGACAGGGAGGCTGTGAAAAGTATGGTGTCAAGAGATTTTCTCTCTGTGGTCTCACTTAAGCAACAAATAGTATCACATTATTTCAGACATATTAAACCATTTTGAAGAACAATGATCTGTGACATAGAAAAGTTATCTAATAAGACTCACAATCAAAGTGTACTGAGGGTTGGTTTCATAGTCCAGTGTTTCTGTGTTGAGCAGAACATAGCCATCAGCACTGACAGTAAAAGGAGCTCCTCCACTGACAATAATATCATATCCTTGATCTGGATCTGTTGGAAGCTAAAACAAAAGATAAAGAATCTGTGTCAAATTTAATGCATTTTGTTGACAAGATAGAGTTCATTTCTTCCAAATTGTGATCGCCTACCCTCTTATTACACTTCTCCTTTACATCCCTCTAGATTCATGTTTATATTACTACCATTTATATAGATCCAAATTCAATTTTTACAAATCATCTGAACCAAAACTTATATCCTTAAAGCTCATGCCCCCTAACCCCCCCCCACCCCCCCCAAAAAAAAAATGTTTGTCTTTAAAATCATTTCTAAATGAATTCCTCTCACCACATCCTGATCACTGAAGGTAAGCTTGAGAAGACTGTCTAAAGCTAGTGTCTCCGATACCATAGTTTCACGGCGGGAATTTTCAAGAATATACCCAATCGTGCTTGAAGCAGAGATAACAGGGTCAAAGTTGTTTGCTTGCATCACAGTGACCTCGACAGTGGCAAAATCAATACGACCCTGCTCACTCTCTTCTTGGATCTGAATAAAAAATATAAATGTTCCCATCATAAAAACAATCTAAAGACTTTGTGTACCAATTTATTTTGAAACATCGTCTATGATACCAAGTATGATTTTTCCATTTGACTATCAAACTATTGGGAAATAAAGTTGACATATCTGAAAAAAAAAAACTCAAATCTTCTGGGCTTTGTTGACAAAAGAAATCTTTCGATTTGAAGTGTTTTGCCCTCTTTCACATTTTGTAGCCATTGATAGCTCCAAAATTATCTTGCGAAAAAGGGTCCTTTACTTAATTTTTAGTTAATAAGTAAAGCAAAACAGCAACAAACATTACATATTAAACTATGATGTAGGTGTCAAATAATTTCTTATACACCCTTACCAAGACAATAAGATCCAAGGTAGGCACTGTCGATCGGGAAATACCTGAGTTAGCCAGGTAAGAAATCGAGCACCTGTATTGTTTCTCTGAACCAGATACACGGGTGGCAAAACTTTGGAATCTGTTCTCATATCCTATGGGCACAGCTGGTAGGAAACAGAGTTTTCGAATTTATAGCAATATCAAAGTAAATAATTCAAGATATATAATGAATGGAAAAACCATATAAATATGAACCACACGATCAAAATTTAGTGCAAGAATAAGTGTAAATACAGAAAAACAAGGAATCATGTAATGAATTATTACGCTTATCATAAAATTTTTTAAAGCAAAAGATGAAAAAAAAACATACTTGAAACAACCTGGCACCTGACAGCATTGTTCAGAGAATCTCTGTCCTGTATAATGATGTCAGTGGTGGCTGTTGAATTGTTTGGATCCACTGGCACTGGAGTAAAGACTAGAGTGCTTGCCTATAGAGGTAAAAACAGTTTAAACCCTTAGCACTAAAAGATATGACGATTGAGATGATTAGGAAAAGAAATAGGATGAGATGGCTAAATGGTGATAATCGTTAATCATAATAAGATTGTAGACTCTATAGTATGACTGTCCATATTTTTCTTAGACGAGTCTGTTGTAAAATGAAATTATAGTGGGTCAAACTTGAAGAAACAAGGAGGAGGATGAAGATATTGTTGGATTAGTGGATGGATGCAGAATCCCTACATCTATAAATGAGTTCCAATCATAATTATACAGAGGCATCAAAATGTCAAAATGTATTCATTGTTTCCTTCTCTTGGTATTTCAGGTTTTACTGTGCATTTCTCTTCAAGTACACTATAACTTTAGGTATAGTTAACATCTCAGAAAATTTAGACTTTAGCATTGCAATGTGGAATTAATTCTTTCTGCATTGAAAATTTGAGTATTCAACTTAAATATGGTTGACAGTAAAAGCCATCAAAGCATGACAAACAATTTGAGGAGATGATTGTGTGTTAGCCATATATGATCAATATTAGGGATGGAAACTGGAAGAAACAGAGGAGGTGGAGAGTGAGAGGGAAGAAAAGGAGGATATGTAGGTAAAATATGATGATAAAGTGGACAGCACTGAAAGAGAAAAAAGGAATTATGAACAAGAAGCAACTGCATCAACATGGAAAACCGATGCAACAGAGCAGAAGAAAAAAATTAAATTGTTCATACCTGATTACTATTCGATTCGATGGTTGTGCGATAATTCGGACGCACGCAGTTCTTTCCATTAGGTATTTCGCTTGGCAAACAGGTATCGTAAACGAATTCAGGACCAAGATCATCTCCATCAGAAATGGTAATAATCACAAATGTTTCTGATGAACGAGGCGGAATGCCCTTGTCCTGAAAGCAAGATTTTACTGGGTTTTTCTTACTATGAATGACTGAAAATCATTTGCAGCATATCGACACAATTCAGGTTTTCATTTCAAGCTCAATACAGGAGGTCATGCAAAATGCTGAGTATGTTTACTTATATTGTGTTATTTGATGCTTAAAAGAAGTTCTTTGTAAAATATTCTTTAAAAAATGGTTTGCCTTTTGATCAAGTTATGATAGTATGATTGACTAATTCTGTTTCAGAAACTGTTAAAATGTGGAAATTTATTTTTTTTAATTGGCTCCCTTAAAACAAGGGATACAAAGGGATCTTTTGACTTTGCGACAAGGATTTACATTATCAGGACTCAGAGAATTATCCTTTGTTGGACAAAATAGAGTGTAAAAACCTCTAGACTTTTATTCCCATAAGAATTTTTATGATTTTTTATTCACACTATTTGCAGTTTTCTACACAATTGTTGCTACATCTCTTTACTTTGATGATTTCATGAGACAAAAGAATCGGTCAAAACTTTTAATTTCATTGAAGAATTACTTAATGAAATTTCTTAAGCTTAAAATAAATCTTGTTTTTGTTTCCTATTTTTTCCTAGTTTAGTGTGGCTTTGATCTTTCAGCTTTTATAAACTTGTTTTTTCTTTTTCATTTTTAAAATGGAAGGTGTTTGAATAGAAATAAGTTAGAAGCTAAAAAAAAATAATTTTTTTAAATAAAATTAAAATACATAACACTATACAGATTATCAAAATAAAATTAGAGAAAGGAGACCATAGCATGATTGACTTGAATGAGGCTAAATATCTTTTTCTTTTATGATACATAATTATGTAAATGAATTTAAACACATTTTAAGCAGCATCTTGCACGCAAAAACCTTGAAATTGGAATTGACATAAAATTATTCCACATATCTAAAAATTGTTCGTTAATATAAAAAATAAATCATACAGGTCATAAGATTAACTATGTGCAAAAAAAAAAAAAAAAAAAAAAAGATTTTCTCACTTTTGCAATCAAAGTCATGTTGAAGTAGGTTTCTGCAGCATTGCCATTTGTGGCACGCAACATAGACTCAAAGTCCAATGTTCTTGTCACAGAAATCTGCCCCTGTTCCAGTACAGGTATTTCAAAGTAAGGGGTTCCATCAAACTGAAAATTTAATGAAAACAAAACACAAATAAAATTTCTTCAGGAACATGCATTATGAATAAGAAAAATTATAATTCAGAAATTATTTTGCTGCTCAACAATCTTCTCTTTCAAATTACCTCCCCTCACACTCCTCTACACCATAAGAAATAACTTTCCATCACCATGAATGCAGTAAGAATGTAACAAATGCAACACATAAGCAAAACAAGAACAGTTTGCTCATAACATAAAATTAAATAATCTCTTTAAAGATCCTTGTAAATGCTTATCTTCATGTAAGCGCAAATAAAATGGGCTGCTATGAATTCTCACAAGACAATAATTCTTTTAAAACTTTTTGTCTACATCTAAATTGCTCTCTAGAGAGTTTTTAGATGAATCATAAAATAGATGAAGAAATTACGGAATTAGCTGTTTTGCCAAATACTAAGAACCTTTAAGTGCACAATCAAATTGTGTCCTTTTTTAGTAGATAGAGAGCTTTGAAAACAGTTTCACCTGAGCTGTGGGACTCTTTTCAAGAAAATACTCCACTTGTTTATTGTCTCCTTCATCCAAATCAGTAGATGAAATGAGACGAAACACTGTCAAACCCACAGGAGTCAACTGTAAAAGAAATTAAGTTACTTGTCGAAATTTCCTTCTCTTAAATTCTATTCTTTTGTTTGATTTTAGACTCTTAGATTAATCACCTTATAAAGAATTCATGGATCTGTACGATTATGTTCACATCTCATTAATTATGAAACAAAGAAAGTAAACTGGAAGTTATCCCCCCCCCCCCCCCCTGACTCTATTTTCATTTTTTACAGGAAGAGCTAGAGTCTTGTAAAATGTCTACCAAATCCAAGTAAACATGATATATAAAAATGCTATATATATAATACCCTGCAATTGACATGCTTTACAACTTAACAAGCAAAAAAATTGAACTGAAGGCAAAAAAAAAGAAAATGAACAGGAACAGAAAAAGGAGCAAATCCTATCTCCCTCTTCATCCTCATGCACACTTTGTCTGTCTGTCTGTCTGTCTGTCTGTCTGTCTCTCTCTCTCTCTCCCATTTATGTTTTTATATATATATATATCTGAGCTACGTGGCTAGAAGAAAATTTTCACCACAAATAATTTTGGAAGTAAAAATAGCACATTACAAGCCAGCAATTGCTGCATAACATAACATGCCTGTTTCTTATATAAAAAAAAACTCACAAAAACAACTCAAAATATCAAATCTCAATCTCTGTACTCATAGAGTTAAGGGTTCTCAAAAACTTTTTGCTCAGTAATAATATATTTATGAGCAAACTAAATCATAAACATTCGGATTCATCTTAAATATTACGCAACATTTATTTCTGCAATTAACGTAGTGTGACTTATAATCACCTAACATTATAAGTTAAAGAGATCATATTACCTCATTGACGTTGAAGCTGTAAGGTGCATTTACAAATTGAGGAGGATTATCGTTCTGATCTAAAATTGCGATATTCAGAACACTGAAAATCCTCTGTTTGAAATAAAGATTAAAGATAATTTACATTACGTTAGCTGTAGACATCAAATATTGAACAGAATGTAAACCTCTCCAAACAAGGTGCATTAATCTAGTTTTTATATCAAACACCATATTCAAAACACTTTAAAACTGCGTGATTGTGAAAACAGTGTTTTGGACTATTTTAACATACCTTTATTACGGTGGAAGTTATCCCACTAGATATTAAAAAAAAATATTTATTGAAATTAATAAATGAGAAAAAATACTTCATCCCCGCAAAGAAGTTAACAAATCTTACAAATTATCTAAAATTACCTTTTTTCAAAATTCTATAGAGTTTAGAAAATAAAATCCCTTTTGGAGTATTTTTCCAAACATTTGAAGAAAAAGGAGGTTATATTGGAGAGCAAATATGATTTTGCAAAGATTTGGTTTTATCAAATATTTAAAAAGATTTAACTTTATCAAACATTCAAAAAGACTTAGAAAAAAGCAGGATGAAATCAAGATTTTTTTTTTATGATTTTCAGTAAACAACACGTTAAACAGAGTAATAATAAATCATATTCGCATAGGATGAAAGATTTTATGTTAATTTGGAATAGTAGTCAAAGTAAACAAAATCATTTCATGCCACTTAAGAAACATCTGGAAGACATGATCAACATGAGCAACAGTTTCAGGTATAAGCTGCAAACATAAGAAAATTTAAAGCTCTTTTCTCCTTTACATGTATGTCTACATTCATGGCTTTCTTACATTTTGTTTGCATGAAAACGTGTAATAATTTAAAGTCCTACACATCTTATCATGATCCAATTTTTATATCTTTTGAGGATGACATATGTAAGTTTTTTTTAATTTTAAAAGATGGGGTTCTCAAAATTGCTCAAAGGGTACAGCTCCACAATCTTGGCAGTTTATAAAAAACAAAGCTAAGCAATTAAGTTTCTGCTTTAAAATATTCAGTATTACTTGCACATCATTCAGCATCGTGAAATAAAAGTTTATATCATGTTAGGTAAAACACTTTTTCATTTCTAATAAGAAATAACCTCGGACGAGCTACAAGGATAGCTCTCTGCAGAAATGTATAATAAGCTTACAGTGTTGTAAAAATATGTTTTATTTTTGCAGCTTCTTCACTTGTGATTCGGAAATACCCATATATAAAAGTTTAAATTCTGAAGAGGCTAAAAAAAGTCCCTTATTGTAAAATCTAGAAACTTATTTAGCAACTCTGCAGTATTTATCAAAATTAAAGATTTTTTACATTTGATCCTGGTAAGGCTTGGCAAACAATTCGATATTGCAGAATGTTAACATCATCATCAACACTAGATGTGGGACCCTAGTAAAAGAAAGGTGAAAAAAAAACAAGACATCAAAACTCATGTTGGCAAAATATAATGATTTCATGTTAAGCCTAATCTTTTGGAAATAAAGGCCTATAGAATATTGTTAACATTAGGAAAAAAGAGTCCACAAAAATGGTTAAAGACTACAATATCAAAAGAACTTTCAAAACAAATTGGCCAAATTCGTTTGAAATTCACTGATTCTCCAGTTAAAAATGTAAAGACCAAAATATTATTGGGAGCAAATATTTTACTTATCTAAAGAATCTTTAAATCGGTCCCTGGCCGTCGTCTAACTTATCAAAATTACATGTGAAATTGGTTTGTATTTCAAGAACAAGAGAGAAAAAAATAGGTTGGGTGTTAGAAAAAAGGGGGGCTGGAGAGAAAGAGAGAGAGAGAGAGAGAGAGAGAGAGAGAGAGAGAGAGAGAGAGAGAGAGAGAGAGAGAGAGAGACAGACAGACAGACAGACAGACAGACAGACAGAGATAGAAACAGAAAGACAAGACAGACAGACAGGAAAACAAAAGAAAGATAAAAAGATATATTGACAAACAGAATAAAGGATATTTAGACAGGAGGAGACTGAAAGATGTTACAGACAGGAAAAGACATCAGACAGCCATAATGACAAATAAAAAAGCATTTGCACAGTATATAGTTAAATTTAACAGCATCTTTATGGAAAAAATAGATGCATAACCATCATAGTTCAATTAATAATTTTTTAATAATACAATTGAAATACATGTATATTTTTATATTAGTACATAAAAAAAAAAAAAAAAATAGTCTTGCAATGAAAAAAATAAATTGCATGGCTCGCAATAGGAATGTGGAAATCAAATTTACTTACATCTCTATCTATACCTAGTTTCATATCAATATAATATCCAGGGGGGTTGGCGAAACCTAAGAAGTTTATCTCAAAGTACTTGTCAAAATTTTTTGTTGACACACCCGTATCCTCTACATCGAATGTCAAAGGTTCAATCGAAGTTTGCTGGATTAATTTCGAAAAACCAACAGCATTCGCAGCTAAAAAAGAAAACAGTAAAAAAAAATAGTTGATTGCTTGTATCTATTATTCTTAACACAACTTAATGTTTTGGAAAAAAAAAACCAAATGATAAATTTTCCTCAGTAGTATTTAAAATACTGATTTGGATAAAGCTATTCTGAAATCATACACATTTCGATTGTATCAAAAAAAAAATTAAATAAAATGAAAATCAAAAAGTCAAGAAGTTTGTAATAATATTAAGAAGGAAAAAATGAAAAAGTTAAGTCGACTACAAGAAAAATATTTGATTTTTCAGATGCATTTCCCATTTTTTAAATATCCTTTAAAACATAATCTTGGTGAAAATGTGTATAATCATGTTGGATTTCACAATTTGCAATATAGTATGGATTACATTTTAAAAGATATTTTATTGCTCAAAAAGGCAGTTATCACTCACGTATAGGTGCATCTTCTCTTCCTTCAGGAAACTCAAGATTGACGGTGGTCGGACTGTCACAAGCTGAATAGATACACAAATTATTAAATTCTAACAGTATATCAAACAAAACATAGCCAATAAAAAGTGTAAAATGATCGGCATGTGGTTCTTAAGTATGGAAGTAAAATCAAAATGATAGATTTGTATATATCAGTGCATTTTGTTTTTGATTTTGTGAATGACATAATTGGAAATTTGTTAAAGCTATGCAATTCAAAAATATCAAAGAAAACAAGGAAAATGCATTTGAGTACCAGCACTTAATTGTGTAATTTCTATCTGCTTTTTCTCAAGAATTCCTTTACCTTTCTGTTATGTTTTTATACATATATTAAAATTATTTTGTTGCATTCTTCAACCTGAATATATTATGGAAAAGAAAATATTTACAATATAATCTATGATAGATAGCGGTTATAATTTATTTGATTGATTAAGTGATAAACTGTCTTTAAAAAAAGGACACATAATCATTACATTACACTTCAAATTTTATTACGAAAAAAGAAAGAGAAAAAGAAACCTTTTCTAAAGCAAAGTTTATATGATAACCTATATAGTATACATAGCCCCAGCCATTGCTACTTAATTCTATACTATCTCATTGCAGTTAAGGTTATTAAAAACACATTGATTATTAATCCTTTTTGCAACATGATAACATGGCCATAAATAATAATAATAAAAAAAAAGGCATAAAGAGAAAGACAGGTTTGATGCATGCTGAATTCATTTTTATATCAGTTAAAAATTAACTGGCATAGCATGGTGTTCCTTTTGAGGCTATATTTGAACCAGTTTATACAATTCATGCACATGTCTATATGGTGTAATTTTTCTTACTGTCATCATATTTTAAGCTGTCAGAGGCATTTTGCAGCTTAATATACATCTACAAAAAATGTTCTCATGCAATGTTACCCAGTAAATTGATTATTTTTCTTAAGCTAAACATGCAAGCACAATTTTGTTTCAAAGGCAGCTGAAATCGTGGTCAAAACAGTGCCATTGGCCAATACCAAGAAGAAAGTCATCGTTATGATGACACTGAAAATCTCTCAGGAGATGCATTATATATTTCTAGAAGATGCAATCAATAATAAGTTCAGTCGTGCAATACATGAAGTTTTGTTTTATGAGCAATCATTCTCCATGCAAGATACGCTCCATCTGACATTAGATGATAGTTGTGTACCCTTGGATTCAACTGGTAAATTCGTCACTGGCAGATGTGTAACTGGTGGGTGTGTCATAGGATGATGAGTGATGCATCCGAACTCATCCGAGCCATCATAACAGTGAGGCACGCCATCGCAACGGCACCAAAGTGGAACGCAAGTTCCATCATGACAAAAGAACTCTTCTCTTGTGCATGTCTGGTGCTTTGAGTAGACTTGCTCTGGATAATTTTGTTGACCGCTGACCCAATGGTTTGCAGGACCAGAACTCCACTCATCCCCAATTGTTAAATCTATGAGTTCGTCTCCTGTCCAGTTAGGTATTTGAAAATCTACTGATGCATCTAAAGAGCGTCTGTAGCGTATTGAGCTTGCAGCATCTTTTTTTCCTGCCAGTTTTTGTATAGGACCATAAATCATGTCCATGCAAGTCTTGCATGCAAATTCTGACAAAACCAAAGATGGGAAAATAAAACTCTAACCTCATGGAACACGAAAGTTGGCAGTCTTCTGCTAAGTTTTGAGCAACAATTTGAGAAATAAAATTATTCCGTATTTTGTGCATTAACAAGAAACAGTTGTCGTACCAAGCTCCATGATTTTATAGCATTTCAAAATTAACTGTAAAGAGCATTAGTTTTAGATGGATAACACAACAATTAAATCTTAACGTAAGGTAGGATGGTGTTATATGTTACATAAGAGGACAATGGATCATTGGCTGTCAAATAACAGGTGTTCTGCAAAAAAAATGCTCTCCGTTTTATTTTTTGATCCGTTTTAGATTGTTTTTAGTTCAGAATGTCTAAAATAAGTCCGCTGACAGATACAAAAGCAGATTACCTCGACACAGTTATTGCATAGCCCTTGAATGTGACCTGTTTGAATGTTCTTTGGACCTCTTCAACTTATGATTAAGATTTAAGTTGGATTCAAATGTACTTCTAAGCTAAGGGCTCTCAATATCCTTCAGAAAATAAACTATTTCCATGGTTTTTAGCTACCTGCTAAAAAATAAATGGGATGACTTACGTATTGAGAATACACATTGAGAGAACATGCACGAATATTTTTTTGTTTGGAAATGCTGTTTTAAAAAAAGCCCAGAATCCAAAATAAAGAGAAAAATGATGTTTTCACACTAATTCATCTTTAAGAAATATTTGATTTTGTTGCAAATTAAAACAGTTTAAAACTCTATTACAAATATTGAGTCGATGGCTTCCAAAATTCTGTAAAAAATTAAAACTAAAACTTGGGATAAATTATTTAGGATGTTATACCTTCACAATTTTGGTCCTTTATTTTTTTCTTTCTTTTGCTGTAAGTACTGACATTATAAAAGAGAAAGGAAATTAAAAAAAAAAAAAAAAAAAAAAAGACTAAAAACCAGTCTTACAGAACGAAACTAATGCAAATTAAATGTCCCTTTTCTATTTTTATTTTAAAAAAATGAAAAAAAAAACCACCACCAACGACAACAAAATGACACATACACACACAAATAAAATAAAACAAACATAAAACTGTGACGCAGAAAAAATACCCTCTATATATGCTAAGAATTGTCTTTTTCAAAAGCTACCTACAGGCTTCAGGGTTGCATGTTCAATAATATATTTTGGGTGATATTTTTTCATTTTGATCTGTCCACTTCAAACTATAACTCAAAGATTATACAGGTGAAATAATTGAGAAGACAGGAATAGGATGCATGCTCGAGCTTCAAACATGATGAGAAAGAAATAAAGTTGCAAAAAACATTTCCAGCTCCTGTCCAAATCCATGCTACAAGATCATAAAAAGATGTTGTTGAAGGCCAACTGGGACAGTTATATCAGATTTCTTTAAATGAACAGGCTCCCTCAAACTAATTGTAGCAGAAATTATAATAAAATTAATAACAATAATAATAATAATAATAATAATAATAATAATAATAATAATAATAATAATAATAATAATAATAATAATAATAATAATAATAATAATAATAATAATAATAATAATAATAATAATAATAATAATAATAATAATCACTATAGTAAGAAAAATAATAATTATAAGATAGTAACGAAATAAAAGCAACTGCAAAAGATATATATTGGTCGATTGGAAATGACTATTTGCCATTAAATTTTGAGAAACTGCATTTTTTTTCAAAGAAGAAACCATGCACCATAATGGGGTGATTTTGGAAATTTTTGGTCATTTATTTCACACATACATTTAGAAAAAAATGCATAGGTTATTTAGACAACAAATAAACAGCTAAATTATATTGCAAAAACAGGAAAAAATTATTTCTTTATCTGACCGAATTCTAGATCTAGATTAGATTTAACTGGTTATTTTTTTTCCTTCCTAATTTGAATGAAAATTGACATTGACAGTACAAGCTAAAAATCATATTCTACGAATACGACCCTGGTGTCAATCTTCCGGAGCTGGGGTGCGCGTGCGCATTCAATAGGCTTATTATAAAAATAATGGTCTTGATTACAATCCTTTTTACCTGCATAATTCAAATATGTGCCTCCACCTATCTGTCCTTACGTATCATCTAAATATCTCTAAAACTCTAACCCAGATTTAGATATAGATCTTAATTCCTTTTAAACCTCTAAGCCTTAAAGTAAAATCTATATCTAGATCTTAACCTTTTATTTGAGAATTTATGTCTAAGCAACTTTTTTTAGATTCTTAACTTGGATCTGTGGATCTACTCCAGATAGTTTCACATTTAGAACAGCCGCCGCCAACATTGTAGGGCTACTTTCAGTTTCATTCCTGCAGTCTGATTTACAGGAAATAGATCCCCAATTCACCTTTTTCTTAGAAGACATAGGCTGACCACCTACGCGGAGGCTCACCTTTTAAAGTTGTTAACTTTTAGCCTATGATTCAAATTATAGTCTATGATGCTGACATATCATTAGAGACAAATACGTACGGCAGGGTGCAATCAGGATAGTCAAGGGAGGGCAACTGACCTCGATGAATGTTAATGGATCCGTAGAATATACAATAAACTTCAACTTGGTAAGTATCGTTTACCTTTCTATTTTCCGAAAACACAATTTGGAGAAAAATACTATTACGGTACTACTTAAATCTTAATGACAATTTACAATTTATGCTAAATTTTGCGTTCCTGGATGGTCTGAAAACGCTATAGGTCAGATGGTCATTTTTCGCCTAGCTCCATTTAAGAGATGATCTTTTTCAAGCTATTACATACTGTTTATAGTTATACAACGTATTCAAATCAATAATTCTGTTAACGAATGCCAAATAATAAGAGCCATGTCATTTGATTGCAGATGCTAACACAAGTGTAATTATATTATAATTCCGTTTATGAAAATGATAGTTTTCAATCGGTAGGTTGAGATGGTCTTATCTACGCCCAAACCAATCTTTTTTTTTTTTTTTTTAAACAGAGCTTGAATATAAGGGGGAACATAGGCCTACAAGAAGAGCTCGATGTGCAAAAAAAAATTTTTTTTTCAATTAAAAATTATAGTAAAATAATATCTAATAAGGAAGTTAACACCAAATTTCAACGGTGGCAACAAAATGTGAAATATGAACAAAACAGTTCTGGAGGGTATATATATATATATAAGAATAAAAAACGTCATCATCAACAACAACAAACAAACAAACAAACAAACAAAAAAATTGCGCCAAATCATGCTGCGCATACAGAGTGCAAAGAATTGAGTTTCTGGGCAAATTGGAGAGACCAATCAATTCTACCACTTCGAAGAATAAACGACATATAGTTCATTATAATTAGTGTTAAATGTTCGCCCAGAATCCCTCACAGCTGACCTAATACCAAATTTAATAACTCAGGTTATTTAATGCTAGCCAATCCTATTGCACTTGTATTTTTGTTTGATTACATATCGACTTACTCGCTTCTGACGCTGTGGGAGAACAAAAGGTTATGGATTGACATTACATGGACAAAGCTTACTGTTTTAAAAGTCTTTAGAGTCTGTTAAGTTCCTTATTATGAAGCAATTTTCTCATCTAAAAGTAAACATAACAAATCACCGCAACAGTCATAATATTTGTTTCAACAAGCAAATAAAATCAAATTATGTTATTTAGTTGTTTTTGGTTTGTTTGTTTTTTTTTTACAAAAAAAGATCCCACGCGAACTTTTTGCTTTTAGTAGGCATCTTTAAATTTTGTTTATGGAAGCAATGAATGCCGACAAGATGGAGGGAGAGGGAGTGAGAGAGAGAGGGAGAGAGAGAGAGAGAGAGAGAGAGAGAGAGAGAGAGAGAGAGAGAGAGAGAGAGAGAGAGAGAGAGAGAGAGAGAGAGAGAGAGAGAGAGAGAGAGAGAGAGAGGTTTTGTTTCAATATGAAAATCGAGCGACTTACAAGACTGGGCGTTGGCAGTGAGGGCAAACATCAACAAGGCAAAAAGGCAGAGGAGGAGGGGAGAGGATGGGGGTGATTCCCGCCACCCCATGTTGGCGTTCTACTGGTGAATGCGAGCAGCACCTGAAAACATATTGGGGAGAAATGGCATGAATTAGTTAAATTACCTTAAGGTTCCCTCAGACTTTGAAATTATGAGAACAGCAAAACAAACATGATATCCCGCTACCGACAGCTTTAAAAAGAAAGGGGGGGGGGGAGGGGGGAGGAGAAGAGCTAGTCCTTGGGGAAAAAATCTGAACGACTAAGAGAGCAATCTTACGAAGTGTGAGTAAATTTGCTACTTGAAGCTTCTTTTCCGCTCTAAAATCAGCAAGAAAACGTTTGCATGTTAGAAACACGTTCATAAGATTCGGTTCTCATTTTAAAACTCTTTATTCATTAAAGTTATTTGGATTAGTAGATGAGCAGCATCAATCTTTTGTATCAGCTAAAAAAGGGGACAGACTTACTATTGGTGTGAACTAACTCTCGGGGTTGGTCTTATCTACGCCCAAACCAATCTAGTTTTTTAGACAGAGCTTGAATGTAATGAAATGAAATTTAATCACTTTCTATATCATTCTTCGTCTCTCATTTTAATTTGAAGTCATAAGTATAATGATCATTTTCGCCAAGAGGCGTGACCAAAAAAAAAAACCAACATATATTCAATACAGCCTTGAGCCAAAATCCATGACTCATATAATTGAAAACGCCTTATTCTTTCATGACCCAGTCATGTGCCTAGTGGTATTTATTTGAATTTATTTGTTGAATTTGTTCAAAGCACCTACGAAAAAGTTGCGTGGGTTCAGTTGAATATAATTATTATTAATTGAGAGGTTAAAGGAACTATATTAAACTGTTCCATGTTAGGCTTTATAATTCAAATCACGTACGCTCGCAATAGTCACATATGCAAGAGGACTGCAGATGAAAAATGCTCTGCACAATGAGATGTTTTCGTCATGATTTCTAAGTTGTGGGCCTATGCTATTTATTCTATCATATTCAAATGAGTCTAGTTCAATCTTAAATTAATTCTAGAAACCGGTTTGCTGCTAACCTGATCTTTATTAAGTCATTGTACTCTCAGCCCCTTTCGAAGCAGCTTTTGAAAAAAAATATTTTCAAAACATTCTACATGCCTAAAAATCTAATCTTTCCTCTTTTTTAAGCTCATTGAAGGATTTATCGGCACAGGCATATGAGACGCATACGTCTCTTCAATGACTCGCCTACTGACCCGATACACCCTTTTCATAAATTTCCTAGGAGGGCGTTCGCAATGAAATTCCCTCGGGCTGCAGAGTTATCGCCTCATGCGTTGTGCAAAACCCGTCTTGCCAGTTTTCAAAGTTTGAATCGAAGTTATTTATAAGGAGGGGGAGGGGGGGTGCGTTTTGTAAGCTTATAACTACGGTTCAAGTGTAATGCACAAATGTTTATGAATAAGGCTGTTGAATAAGATAATAAGCACTGCTCCAGCATTAGGTTGATGAGGAAAATACATATATACACATGTAATAATTTTAACTAATAATACTTATTATTCAACGGCTGTTATTTCTTAGATAATAGTAAAAAAAAAAAAAAAAGAGAGAGAAAGATAAAGAAAAACAAACCGAGAATATATGCAAGGGAACTGGGTGCGTCTTCGATAATATCTTTGGCAATTTGAATTTCAAATTAATGCAATGTAGCAAATTAGATTTGACAAAAAAATACTATGCAAATCACTGATTTGCCCATAGGCCTACCTTTTTAAATAATCGCAATTAACGAATCTGTTTATATCTGTGAGTACGGTTATGCAATACTTATCCTCTCTAAACTTACAGAGAGAGAGAGAGAGAGAGAGAGAGAGAGAGAGAGAGAGAGAGAGAGAGAGAGAGAGAGAGAGAGAGAGAGAGAAAGGGGGGGGGGGGGGTTGGATAGCTCGAGAAATCATCATAAATCTTTCTCTGTCTCTCTCTCTCCCTTTCTGTGTGTTAAAATTTGTCATTGTCTGTGCCTGTGAAGCTCTCCCGAGACCATCGCTTTTAGTGGACAAGCTTATGCAGGAAATTCAAGATCATTCGCCAAAGGGTCAGATTTTTTTTCTTTTTTTTTCCCCCTTTGTTGGAGGCAATTTATTATAATAGGCCTCTTATCCACTTTGAATGATGCACTTGAAAAATTATTTAGCATTTACATAATCTGGTGCGAAAAAAGATGAATTTAACTCTACAAAAATGTTTAAATGTTTTAAATTTCAATTTTAAAAAAATCTACTTATAATTTGAATGCCAAACATACCACGTGACACAGAGAGGTAGTTTGCCCAAAACGTAAAAAGGAACAATATAAATAATAAAAATAATAATAATAATAATCCCGACATACGCCAGCTGCTATCACCAGAGGTCATTAGGCAGCAACTGAGCATAGGAAGAAAAAAAAATCGCTTAGAAGTTAGAGGAGCGCGGAGAGGCCGAAGATCTCGTAAAAACTTAAATGGTCGTGGATTTGGAGACGTTACTAAGGCACTAACGTTCCTTCGCCTTCAAGGTAATCTCGGCACGACCAAGAATGTGTTGATCTACGTAGCTTGCAGATCTGAGCGTTTGGTTTTAGTTTCGAGCTGCTGATTAATAGCCATTCACGTTATTTGTGATAAAGGGAGGGAATGTTTAAAATTTAATTACGTTAAGTGCGAGCAGTTATGCTAACAAGTAACAATGTAATGTAAAAGTGACGACCTGAATAATGAAATCATGTTTGCAGAAGATCAAGTACAGATGAAAAGAGGAGGATGATGATAACGATGACAATGAAGATAGAGATAAAGCTTACCATAGGGAGAAAAACAGTGATAATGGTTAAGATAAAGGGGTTGAAGAAAATGATGATGATGATGATGATGATGATGATAATGATGATGATGATGATGGCGACATTGATGAAGATGAGGATAAAGAATGTGGTTTTGACAAGGTTTATGACGAAAAAGCTGATTCTGCGTGTTCAAAGAAGTGATGATAATTGTTTCAAAAGGAGAAAATGGTTATGATGGTCTTGACTGTCAAAACCATATTACCACAGGTTAGGACTACCAACGTAGTAAGGTATAATGTCAAGTATTCTAAACTCTTTGAGGATTGTTGTAGTTATAACAACATGTGTTATCATTTTGACAGCCACCGAACAATAGACGTAAGTTAAATCCACACTATAGCATTACAGTTTATGGGTAAAAGTAAAATAATAATAAACTCCAACTGGAAATCGAAAAGATATCCTACCACACAAAAAAAAAAAAAAAAAAAAAAAAAAGCAACAACACCAAAACAAATAAACCGGGAGTTAGACTCGGTCTTTGTATTTGTCTCTGAACCAATCTCTGTCTGTCCCAATCTCCCTTTCTCTAATTTCTCTCTGCATTTCCTTCTATCTTATTAATGTCCTTTCTGCCCTTGCCTAATGCATCGTCGTCGTCTTCGTCTTCTTCTTCATCTTCCTCTTCCTCTTCCTCTTCCTCTTCCTCTTCCTCTTCCTCTTCTTCTTCTTCTTCTTCTTCTTCTTCTTCTTCTTCTTCATCTTCTTCTTCTTCATCTTCTTCTTCATCTTCTTCTTCTTCTTCTTCTTCTTCTTCTTCTTCTTCTTCTTCTTCTTCTTCTTCTTCTTCTTCTTCTTCTTCTTCTTCTTCTTCTTCTTCTTCTTCTTCTTCTTCTTCTTCTTCTTCTTCCTGTCTCTCGCTCCTTCCCGATTTCTCTTCAACTGCCTTTATAACATAAGGCTAACCCCATTATTGCTGTCACCAAACCTGCGAATCTTGTACTAACATTTTAATAACCTATGAAATTGGGGGCGCGGCACACGAAACTGGAAAAATAGCAGAAGGGCGCGTTTTGACACTACTGTTACTTTTTCCAAGATAGGCTTATGTAACAGTTGATTTCTTATTTTATGTAACCTACAAAGAAAATGGATAAGAGTCTAATAAAAGTACAACGAGAAATATATCCCATATGTTTATTGAGCAAATCTTCAGTCTCAATCGACATCTAACATTAACAACTTTAATTGTTCGAACATGCAAACCTAAGTTGATTAAGAGTGCTTTGTTTTTTTTTTTCATGAACTCAACTAGTTGAGATTATAGGCCTGTGCTGTCGGACTGATCATACAAATACTAAGTGGTGAGAAAAGAAATGCTCGATACCACTGCAGCCTGCATGGCTTTCCTTTTGAAAAAGTGCGTCTAAAAAATACATTATCAAGGAAAAAAAACAAACAAAAAATAAAAAATAAATAGCCTAACTATAATTATAATTAAATTAACAATACTGAATAGAATGAAACATGTAATATATATTTCTTCCTCATAGATCTCATCAAATCGAAAAGAAAAGAAATAATCAGTAAAATTTTTTTTCTAAATAATGAGGTGAGAACTGGCATACATGATTGCTAAAACTAGCATTACTTACATCATAAGGAAACGGGATGGAAAAAATTACTTTAGGGTGATTCTTCATCTAAAAGACATACATTTAATAAGGAAGGCAAATGCCTCTGATGACGAAACAAAGATCTAATCTGCCATTTAAAAGTATCGTAAGCAGGCCTTAAGTCTTGCTCGGGTAAGTCAAATGCGAGAGATGAAAAGAGAGAGAGAGAAAGAAAGAGAGAGAGAGAGAGAGAGAGAGAGAGAGAGAGAGAGAGAGAGAGAGAGAGAGAGAGAGAGAGAGAGAGAGAGAGAGAGAGAGAGAGAGAGAGAGAGTCCTGTGCTGTTTCTAATTTACCATTATCTAAGGCGGGTTAAAACTGCGTGGATGCTATTCTTATCACGATTACTATATATCCATATCTATATATCCATATCTATCTATTCATTTATCTATCTATCTATCTATCTATCTATCTATCTATCTATCTATCTATCTATCTATCTATCTATCTATCTATCTATTTATGTGTGTGTATATATATATATATATATATATACACACACACACACATACATAATTTTACAAAGTTAATAAAAATCGACAATTCAGAATGGAATCTGTTTAAGTTTCAATTTGACCAGACTCTCAAATGATACAAAAAATGTTGAAACACTTACGCATAATTTCAAATTGAAGGGGTATCATCATCTGAGAACAAACGTATCTCACGAGTGACGACAGCAGAAAATAGGGCCCTATATTTATGATCAGACTAAATTGATTTTTTTTAACGCTCACAATCAATGTTGAACGTCACTAGCAGTATCAAGAAAGAGATAAAGGAGTGAGGAACATATGCTATGCGGAATCTGTTCAAAGCACTTAGGGTAATAAATTTCAGAGCAAGATAAAGTCACCGTGCATTGGACAGAATTAATGTCCACTAAGTGCTCTAGCAAATATGCTTTGGACATTACGGGGCGTGGTGGAGGAAGTCTGTAAAATCCGACAGCACAGTTATTCCCATTTCTAACTCTTTCTGTCTTACTTATCTACAAATTAGATTCCGAGTGTGCTCTAAAAAAGAAAGGTGAAATGGACTTTCTTCTCAACCTTTCTTACTATAAAATGTTCAACTTAGAAAAACTAAGCCTACAAAGTTAGGTTAAAAAGCTAATCTTAAATCAGTTAGAGGTATGGAGAAAATCACGTTGAAATATGAGGCAAAAGAAAATAGAGAAGAGTCGTGCTTGGATAATGATTTTACTCACCAGTTGAAACTGCTTTCCTCTTTGAATATTGAACCGGTGAGCTAATAATTCGCCGCAGGATTTCGAGCAGGCAGAAATGGTCGAAATGAGAATTTGCTGGACCTGTGTCTTGCACCGGTCACCACACCTTATGAGCGATTTGGTTAACTGTTCAGTGAAATTTATCCCCGTGCTAAACAATAACAGTAGGCTGTGCCAGGGTGCTATTTTAGAAAATTTCAATAACCAGCTCCCGTGCATTTTCTTGCAGAACCGGTTCTCCAGGAGTAGTGCATAAGCCATTTTTGATTTGCTTTTGCCATGTGAAAGTACTAAAAATAGACAACCAATCATCGGTATGGGATTTTCTGACATTTCCATTGAGAAATCTTATTAACGCATAGGCTATGAAAAGGAAATATTTCGCATTACCGAATCATTGGTATTGATAATGTAAATACGCAAAGAAACATATAAAATACTGGGAAATGACGAAATGATATAAAATTATTTACTTTTCTCACGATTTGTTTAGCTAAGAGTTCGAAAATATACTTTGCCTAGCAAACAAAAAAATCTGAAAATCGAAAATAAAAGTAGATCTAGTTCTGTCATCATCAATGACTAAGAAAGATGCTCTATTCGGATCTATTTGGATGCTGATTTAGACCTAGAACTGTATTCCCGTAAAGGTTTAAACTTATTTGAAAAATCAAACTAGATCTAGGTAGTCTACGTGTTTTGTACAAGACTAGTCGGTATTTTTGGACAATTGTAGACAGACTAGCTAGATCTACGTCTATAAAATGCTAGAGAGTTGAATAGAAGCCATTACAAGTTGACATTTTAGAGGAACGGCTTTAAATGTATGTTTAAACATTTAAGTAACCATAGTCAGGGCCCACTTTTACACATTGCATTAATGTGAGCTTACATCCAAGTCTAGGTTTTGAAATTTCTTGTGCATGTAAAAACCTCTCTGCAAGAACTATTTCCATGTCAATTTACGTTTGGGAGCTGCATGAAAAAAAAAAAAAAAGAAACAATCAGCTGTGCTGTTTATATTATTATTAAATCCTATAGGCGTAATTCCCTTGTTTACTTAACTCTTTTCTTACTGACTTCCCCACATTGTGCAGTCCCGAAATACTGACAAAAGGGACATATCTCGGTCAAAATCATGACATACAATTTTAAATTATTCATGAGAACTTTTTATTTTAACTTGAAATTTTCAGCATTTTAGATTTTTACACTTGTGGGCCCAAATGCTTTTAAGCTTTAAAATTTCATATTTCTTAGTAAGCTCGATATCCTGACACTATGTTCTGATTCCAAAAGTGAGGATATAGGTCTAGATGGGATGGGGTCGCATTTGTCATAACTGATTCCATTTAATTGTGAGATTCTTTACTAACTAACTAAGTATGTAATTGTGATGACTTTCATTAACAAAAAAGCATTAACCTAGACAAAAGTAACACTAAAAGACAAGAAATAATTCTCTACAGGAGTTGGGCTGACATATGCAAATTTACCAAATTTTCATTCAAAAGATTCCATGTAGAATGAACTTTCCATTTAAACTAACATCACTTTGTTTGATCTCCCTGATTATTCTGAAAAAAGAAGAGCCAGATTAAAAGTCTGTGACCTAGATCTAAATTCAGGCCCACCAGTTTCCAATCTATGACTTAGATTTTAATCTACACTCAGAATAATGTCATCATCAAACTCAATTTCTTTTTCATAATCTTCATGACCATTATCAGACCAATTTTGTATTCAAAGGTCCTTTATCACCCATATACCAGACGATGATGGGCGGTGCAGTTGTAGAGTCCTGTGAGCGTTAGTGGGCTATCTAGTAGAGAAGGGTTAAGTCACAACAAATTTGCTAGGAGGGGTTTTTGGTTCAATGATTAATAATTAGATCAGTCGTTTAGAATTTTGAATTTTCTTTTTTAAAACAGTGTATTAAGATTTCAATGAATATTATAAAGCTGTCGCAATTACATCCTTAGTAAAGTACCTGACAATTAAATGGAATCAGTTATGACAAATGCGAGCCCATCCCACCTAGTGAAGTGTGAATTATAACAAAAAGTCCGCTAACTTTATTTTGATTTTGCAAATTAATTTTGAAAGCATTTACTTGAGCACTTATGGAAAATCTATGTAATAAATGATGCAAAAGCAAAAGCTCGAAAAGCAAATTATAGACACCAATGTTTTTATTCACAAATTTGAAAAATTCCATAATAACTTTTACAGTACTTATATAGGTTCCTATACACTTATGAGGCTAAAACTAATGTGATGAAGTTCGTAGCGCTTTGCAAGCACTGATTTTGAAGTCATCTGTTTCATGATAATTTCTATATATATATACAACAAGTAAGAAAAGAAATGTTTGCTTGCTTGCAATGTCTCATCTTTTTTCTTTTTTTTTCCATCTTTTCCCAGGTAATCATCATGCTTATCCTCTATTTTTTGGAATTTTTATTTCTTATGTTGAAAAAGTGGACACATTGACAAAGATTGTTCTTCTTGCAGTTATTCTGATTTGTTACACTTTATCTTTGGTCTGTTACAGTGATACCAAGCTGTGATTTAAAGTTCTCATCAAAGGAGAAGCAAAATTTTAACAATGTCTCATGCTTTGACTTTGATTAAGAGAAAAAATTGCAAAAGGTTTTACTATCAAAGCCTCTTGTCACTTATGAGGATCCATTCTGTGTCATCTTTGGCTTCAGTTGAAATTAAAATGAAAGAAAGCCTTCCAGTAGCAATCAATCTTGATTGCCTGTTATATTTGCGCTCTTATCATACAAAGACTCTGCAGACACTGCATAAAAGTCAACACACACTTATGTTTTACAAAAGTAAAATGCAAAAGTCACTTCTTTTAGGCACAAGGGGGATTTGCTATCATTATGATTATAATTTTGTTGCTTTACAACCTATTAGAACCTTTGTATCTTCAACTGTGGTCCTTACTTCAAATTCAAGCTCATCACAAAGAAATGAATCAGATGCCATAGCTGCTGCTTCTACAGATAACACCCCTATGGAAACACCGGCAGCAGCAGATGCTGAAGTGGGGTCAGGATTGCTTGAAATTGCCAACTCCATGAATGAATCTCCCACCAGTGCCTCATTACTCTTCCCAGATTTTCCTGTTATTCATGCTGCGGAGCTGACAATACAGAAACTTCATGAGATTACAGGTTTGGGTTTTGTTTACCCTTTGTGTGGTAATGTTAATGTGACGTAATATTTTTCTTTATGTTTAATGTGTGGAACAATTATGTCTTAAGAATAGCATGATAGATTGTTTAATGTATTTAACTTTTCGTGAATGATGCTACACTTATAGATGCTATCTCAAATGCTGATTACTGATACTGTGATTATATCTTGAAGAACTTTGCCTACATTTTTCTCATTCAACCTTGTTAATGAATGCGTATGCGTATGGTAGAGATGAAAATTCTAGAATGAAAATAATCAGCACCAAACAGGTAGAGATAACTGATTAGTGAATTGAAATTGCTTTGCTGTGGAATACTTCTGTTAATTGATGCACTTATCATTATTGAAAACGCTAAAAGTGTTGTTTTTTTTTTCTCTTAAAACAATGTTAGATGTTTTTCGAGGTAATTTTGTTGTAAAGTTGTTCATCAACTCTGAGATGTACATAGTAAGCAAATGAGTTCTGTTGATGGAAAATAATATTTTTTTTGCTTTATTGCATTTAAATTTGATAAATACAGATAGCCTTGCTAGAATCCAAGTGCTATATGAGAAATTTAAGTTCTCATCCAAGCTTGTATTAATTTGATAAAATGTAGAAAAAATGACCCAAAATCAACTTTTTCATGCTTAAAATCATGTGAATTTCAAATTCTCTAGCTTGAAATCAAGAAAAGTCTGTATAAAGACGGATACCTTTGTTTGCAGGTTTACCATGGTGGGCCACAATAACACTTACTTCAGTTACTTTACGTATGGTCTTTGTTTTACCCCTGCAAGTGTATGCTTTACACAATGCTGAAAAGTTAAGCAAGCTCCAGCCAGAGATTCTAGAAATAAGCAAACGACTGAAACAAGAGGTATCCATGGCGATGCATCAGTTCAAGTGGGATGAAAAGAGAGCAAAGGATGAGTATATTAAAAATGTATGTGTCCATATATATTTGATAGAATGATAAAAGCCTCAAAAATGCTCTCAAAAACATTTAGGAAAAATTTGTTGGTAGTACACATTATTCTAAGTATATATATTTTTATTTATCTTTCTAGCTGCACTTTTCTGTATATGGTCTGCTGCAAAGATTCTTTGTCATTTGGTAGCCTCTGACAGAGTTGATACTGTTTATGGTCCTCACAATGGTTCCAAAATGCATGCATGCCATTTAAATCAAAGTTCCTTTTATTGTCACAATGTTAGTCATAGGTATAGTGTGTATTTTAATAGGTGCTGGAAATAGACTGCTCATTCTGTGAACTCTGATGACTCAAAATGGAAATGCATTTGATGTTTATTACACTCTAAATGAGTTTTTCCCCTCTGTACAACTGTAAGTCTTGTTCATTTGTCTTAAAAAATTTTTGAAAATTTGGTCCGTATCATTAGCTATTTCCAATCATTTCTTCAAAGCAGATTACACTTTATATATCAAAGAGGAAGCAAAAGAAATTGATAAAACGTATGTCAGTCAGGTGCCGTGCTCTCTAGCATAGGCATTCATGAGCTTCCATGCATCTCTATCCCTTATTGCTTTCAGTGCATCTGTTACTTATCCTGCTTTGATCCACTCTGTTCGTTGTACTCTGTCAAATGCCCTGAATCACAGATATACCTCTTTTTGTATTCCAGAGCTAGTTCAATTATAGTTTGAAGGTTTTAGAATCCATTTATTGTACATTTTTCCCTCACAAAGTCACATTGTTCCTCTGGTTTTATTTTGTTTCTAACTTGTATCATGATAATTTTTAAAAGTATTTTGGTGATATGACTCATGAGACTGAGAGGTCTAGTAATTCACACTCTGTTGCCCCTGGTTTCTTTGGCTGTGCTATAAATATAGATTTGGAGATGTCTGGTGGAATCTGAAATTTGTCATGGATTTTGTTGAGTAATGTTGCTATCTTATCAATTCAATACTCTTCAAATGCTTCTAAAAGTTCCACTAATATACTGTCTGGCCCTGTTGCTTTGCCTAATTTTTCTTTCTTATTACTGCCCGGATCTCATCTTTCATGATAGGTGGACCAGCAAAATTATGCTTCAAAACATTGTAATCCTTTCTGTGGTCTTCGAAAAGTTTACTTATGTACCCTGCATATCTGTCTTGGATTTTTTTCTTTTTCTTAATTGATGTCACCAATTTTTGACTCAAGACATCCTATGGATGAGCATGTTTTCTTTCCAGAGATTACTTAAGTTTTTGCACATTGTCTGCCCAGGACTTCTGTGGTATAGTTCCAGTTTTACTATGAGGTTTTCGTAAGTTCCATTTTGAAATTAGCAGCTACTGGAACATGATCACTGCAACAGTCTGCCTCAAGGTGGGTCTTTGCTGATAGAAGTGATTTTTAAATCTATTTCTTATCAGGATGTAATCATTTCTGCCTCCATCTCCTGGGCTTTTCCATGTCTACTTCCTCTTCTTTGGTCGCAGAAACCAAGTTTCTCTGATAATAAAGTTATTGGTATGACATCATTCAACTAGTTTTGCTCCTCGCATGTTTCTGATGCCCAGTCTATTGGGTCCAACCACATTTTCTTCTCGCCCTTCTCCTACTTTTGCATTAAAATCGCCCACGATGATAAGAGGGTCCTGCTGTCTTCATTGCAGCTTCTCTTGTTCTAGATCTTCATACAATTTTTCTGTGTCCTCATCGCTACTGGTTGATATTGATGCTTATATTTGGATGATGTTAAGACCTATTGGTCTTCCTGAAATCTTTACGATTAAAACTCGATCAGATAGGGTCCAATATCCTTTGACTGTGTTTCCCATGTTCTGATCCAGTGTAATAGCCACTCCTCTCATATGTTCTATATGAGAAGAATATTTCGAATAATCATGATGGTATCTTTTTTGCGTCTTGCCATCTGACTTCGCTGATGCATAGAATATTAATTTTTATCCTTTTCATTTCTTGTTTGATGTTCGCTAACTTTCCCTTTTGTAGCATTGTTCTAAAATTCCATTTTGCTTTTTTTTGTTTTTATTTTCATTTTCAAAAACTAGTATACACTTTCATATTAAATGGTTATCATTCAATTAGCAGTAGTACCTCTGTAAATGTGTCCAAAAGAATCATTTCAGCAACGTCTCTCTTAGAATTGGATTATTTTAAACCTAAGACAAATTTTGATCAAAGTTACTCATTTTGTCATCTGCCATGAACTGATGGCTTTGTTTTACTTTTTCAGACAATTTCAATTATAAGATTATTATATTTTACAGATGAAGCGTTTGTTGGTAGATCTTCACAAGAGACATAATTGCCATCCTATGAAAAGCACAGCTTCCTTCTGGCTCCAGCTCCCTCTGTGGATAAGTGTTTCATATTCGTTGCGCAATATGACCTCAAGGGCACTGAGCCCTGACTTAAGTAAATTCTTATTTCCTTTGCTTAAAGCAATTCAGTTATTTTGTAAGCATGATATTGTAAGAGAAAAAAACAAATTGACACACTCAGTAATTAAAAAAGTTTTCTATACATTATGTATTTTCTATTAATATTGGGTTGGGGCAGTGTCTTTTGAGTCTTACAAATTTACTGGATCAGTTCAAAACATAATTTACAACAATTATTTGATTCCAATAGAGTTTCAAAAGTTTATTTGGATTTGTTTTATTCTATTGCTTTTAATCTCTTGTGAATTTTTTTTCAAAAGTTCAATGAAAAGATAAAAACTTTTTCTAAAGAATGAATCTGTAAAATTGGGTGTAATTTTGTACTGGCAAATGACATACCACATTTCAATTCTCTGATACTGAAGAGTTGCATCACTTCCACAACTCATATTGATCAATTTTGTTACTGCTGTAGACTCAACCCTTAGCCTTGGCAACCTCAAAATAGGAAATAGGAACATGCATTTGATTCTACGATATATTAAAATATAGGAAGTTTGAAATTCAGTGAGTGTTGTGCATGTTAAGAGTAAATTCTAGTTTAAAGAAAAAATTAACTACCATTTTCTGTTACTAGCATAATACTCCATGTCCTGAAATGAACATTTATGAAAGACTTAACCACTTCACTGGGCTGTGTACGAACACTGTACGTGCCTATCTGAAGGTTCTCCCATCCACTGTGTATGTATGCTGTACGTGCTCAATATAGCAAGTTTTGTTTAGCCACATTGAAAATCAGTTTCGGTTTTCAAGTATAAAAATAGTACCACTGGAAAGCTCAAGTTTTCCTGAAACTTTTAATAGCTTATGGTATCGTCGAAGTCGGACAAAGAACGTTTAACACATGTGAAACACACACATATGCACGTATACACACACAAAGTCGTTCCTGTATGTTTGGCTTGTAGAATGGAGATTTAGTCCATATTGTATGGAAGAGCGCCAGTCTTGACTAGATCTTGATATTGACTAGCAAGCCATGGCTTTGCCTTTGATATATAGTTTTGGTGTCTATCGCTATTATTTCTAGATCTAGAGTTGTAGCAAATTTTTACATGACGGGCATAACCTTAATCTCACAAAAATTTCCTTAGCACTGGGCTGGCAAAATTGTGCAGCAGTCAAGGGGTTAATAGTTCAGATGACAGAATTTCTGCATTGAAAATATTTTCCACTAATTTGATGCTAGAACTTAACTTGTGTAATCTGCTTATATCGACATAATCTCGGAAACAAAAAACTTTATGTAGATAAATCAAAATGTCCATAAATAGAATAAAAAGATAAATACAAAAGTACCAACAACTAAAGCAAATAGAAAAACACAAACTGAAAGAATGAAAAAAAAGAGAGGTTAATGTGTAGAATTAAGAACTCTACTTTTACTACTCTAAATGGTTGTAGTAGGTGCAGCAGTAGAAACAACTGCAGCAGAAGTAGTAATAGGAGGAGGAAGAGAAAGAAAAAATAGTTGTATTAAAATGATAAAATAATAACAACAATAATAATAATAATAGTAATAATAATATTAATGAACGAAGTCTATGATTGATGTGCCTAGATGATCAATGCAAAAAGCCACAAACAAAGAAAAGTATTCCACAGTACGAGACTGTCTCAGCTCACAGCATCAATCTGTACTGAGTTTCTATCACTATATCACTATCAGCCCTAGATAGAAATGAAAGGTGCAGAATTTTTTTCCTCTCGGTGTTTTCCTCTTCATTAGGGCTTGGATAAAAGGGATAACAGAAAAAATAATAGTCACTAAAAGAAATTTTTTTTATAGTACCAAGATCATTGAGACTACAATTTGGCATTTGGGAAAAAATGTTGATATATTCAGCTGTGAAAGTTGAGTTATTGGGAAATTTTTTCTTTGCCCAATAATTGCATTAGCAAAATTTACTTCCGTTTCTGAGCAGTTTATTTTTATGTCTCTTCAGCCCCTAACTGGGTTACATCTCTTGCTAACCACATTATTCAATTTTGGTTTGGTTTAATTCTACATGATTTGCTATGATGTGAGGTTTATTTTGTTATATGTCTATCTCAGCCAGGCAGAAAGAAATTTCTTGATACATGTATTTGAATCAAGGCCCTTTAATTCTGACTGCACGGAGCGCCATGACTTTTAGCTCTTGTTTGTATGAAATATATTTGCCAAATTTGATTTTTTTGTCAAATCCTTTGAAAATGTATTTCAAGCTAAAAATGCAAAAAAATCCACATTACTCAAGGTTATCATGAAGAATGCAAGACTCTCAAAGATCAAGGAACTCTGTGGTTTCCAGATATGACCATAACAGACTCAACATGGGTATTGCCTGTCCTGATGGGTTTTGTCACTTTGTTTAACATTGAGGTAAATTGATCGAACAGTTCTTTCTAAGTATGTTTATGTTGTTTCATACAGTAGATATATAATTTTATCAATTCCCTAACTGATGGATAGTCTGATAAAAAATGAAACTTAAAAATGGTTCGGAGAAAAATCTTAAACAATTCACTTCATATTTTGAGATCTGATTATCATTATACCTGATGCTAAAATTATTTCTTTCATTTAGCTTCATCTGTTCATCAAAGGTTAAGCTTAAATTTTTGAATAAAACCATTTTAATTCAGGTCACATATGTTAAAGGGAGATTTAAGGAGGCAGGAAGAAAGGAATGGAAGGAAATAGAGAGAGAGAGAGAGAGAGAGAGAGAGAGAGAGAGAGAGAGAGAGAGAGAGAGAGAGAGAGAGAGAGAGAGAGAGAGAGAGAGAGAGAGTGTGTGTGTGTATGTGGGGAAGGGGGTGTGTGGGCTGGCTAGCTCACTCACTCACTCACTGACTGTCTGACAGGCACTTATTTAGACAGCCATAGCTTATTACAATCTGTAACAATGTTAAGTCAGCAATAAGAGAAGCATTCCTTTGTTTCTATTTCAGATGACCCATCTGAAGATTCAAGAAGAGACCAAATACAGAAAGAGGCTCACACTGTTTCTTAGATTTCTAGCCTTGCTGTTTATTCCCATCAGTTCCACCATGCCAAGTGTAAGAGATCTTTGACATTTTTGAAGAGTAGCCAGCTTTTAGTCAGTTAGAATCTTCCAAATAGCCAAGAGTAATGCAGTTTTGATCAGAAATTTAAGTGAAGCATATTTTACATATAATTTTTGACAAAATTGGTCATTAAACAGGTTCGAGTTTTCTATTACATGTATTTATTTTTCTTTAGCTTTGTTTATTCATATTGTAATTTGTTATACCATAAACAAAAAAAGTTAAAATCTGGTGAGTACTTTAAAGTACAATGCAATGGTGTTATTGAAAAGTCTCATTTGATGCTTATTGAAATGCAGAATGTTCAGTTTTGTGAAATAATGCTATAAGTGCGACCATTTTAAGTAGATATTACATGAACGAACTGTATACATGATTTGTTGTCAATGTGCGAACATGTTTAGTATGACGTGACAAAACTTTATTGTGAAGTTTCTAACCTACCCCCTTTTTCAACAATTTTTACTAAAGATTGTAGAAACTGACTATGGAATGTCCTTTCTATCTTCCTGCTTGTCAAAATATTGATTCTGTCAAATGTCACGTGTAAACTTGATTTTATAGGAGATGAATGTTATATATTTTCATTTAAATTCACATTGTAATATAAGTAGTGTGAAAAGAATATCTCTACATTGATAGAGTTTTTCAATTGTTGCGAGATTATTGTTTCTTAAAATCACCTTGGTCATACCTGTGTTTCACGAGCTACTGTTTGTGAGATCCATTTGCATTAGGTCTATTTTTATCCTCTTTAGCGTTAAATTCAAGAATAGATCCAGTCCTAAAACACTATTAAAGAACACTAAAACATTTATTAGTAGAAAGATGCAAATTATGATCATCAAATTCAAACCAATCTTTTAATTCTGACTATTGTCATTGCATTCTTTACCAAGGACTTTGTTTGATATTTATACTTTTGTGTTTTTTCTTTTTTCTACTTCTCAGGCCATGGTTTTTTACTGGGTTAACTCAGGCTGCATGGCTGCAGTTCAAAATATACTGTTAGATTGGTCACATTTGAGGCGGCTTGTTGGTCTTGGGCCATCAGAAACAGAGAGCTCATCTCCAATAAAGGTGCTGGTGAACAAAGCGAAACAGAAATACTTAAATAGATAGCACTTCCTTTGTACTTGTTTAATAAAGATTTTTGCACAATTTGAAATTGAACTTATTTTGTAGCGTGTTATAAAAAGTTCAATAAGAATGTAAGTTTATGACAAAAGCAACAAGCTGGCTAATATGAAACGTTCTCCTGTTACAAAATTGTTTTAAATCTAAGTCATAACTTTTTCTCTTTTCGGCCTAAAATCAAAATGTTTATGCTGCTGTTAGGGAGAAGGAATAAAACATGAAGCCACAGTATGATCAGTAAGCTATTCAAATAAAAAATTACAGTTCTAAAAAAAAGAAACCACTGATAACCTTTGCATGCAATGATGATGCACCACTCCTTTGCAAATATATCTATGCAAAAACTAAAGTACAAAGGTACTTGTTAAAGAAAAAAAACAACCAAAGTTATCTCATTAAGTGAAGTTATACTTTTTATCTGTGCTGTGGCTATGAACTAGTTTCGAGAAAAGTAAGATTTATCAAAACAAAAGATTTAAATAAAAATCACAGTTAGACCTAAAATGTTTTCTTGTGGCTTTTTCTATTTTATATGTGTGCGTGTTTGCTTTTTTTTGGAAATATATGAATGACTTATGACGGAACATTTCAGCAAAAGCATTATTGCATACTACACACATACTCCACCGTCTTTTGAAAAATTCATTACATGTAATAATATTATGAAAATTGAGTATCTACTTTATTTTGTTTCTCTTTTATTCATATTAATTATTTCATCTGTTACGAATGTGAAACACTACTACCTTAAAGGTAAATTAAGATTTTCAGTATGTTGAAGGTTATTGTGTCAAAAAATGAAAAGCCTACTGTTGAAACAGAGCAAGTAGGATAAAAAAAAAAGCATAAACCCAAAAAGGTACCTGTAATTCTTGAGGACAAAAGAAGGTAAAAAAATATTTAAAGAATCAAAGTTTTCTGGTCCTCAAACAAACGCAAACACAAAATATGTCTTTCATTTTAGGCACGTATATTGGTGACAGATCTTGATGTACAGCAAAAAAAAAAAACCCACCTCTTTTCAGGAGTTATGCTAAAACTACAAAAGGAAAATACCCGTATCATTTTTAAAATTTTTTCCATGTATCTCTTTGTATTTTATTTTTTAAAACTTCCATCTTCCTTTCATATTCAACCTTCAGAAATATTGTGTGGATCAAGGAAAGGACAAAGAAAGTTTAATCATTACAGGTAAATGTACGACGTATGATTACCTCTAGACATATTTGATAAAAAGAAGGGGGTATGAGCAATATAAGCGAAAGAATAAGTCATGGAAATGAAAGACAATATAGAAAGCTTATGAGTAACGTTAAAAAAACACAAAAGGCAAAGAAAAAGGCCTGTGTGTCGGTTAAAAATTCATGTTTGAGGTTAGTGAGTTCAGATAAAAAAAGAGCAGATAATGATGGATACAGGTACATTTTTTGATTAAAACAAAAATTCGAGAAGGTTTCTGTCATTAACCAACTGTTTTCATATTTTTAAAATATTACTTTAGCCACCAGCCTTATAACTCACTATTTCAGAACCAGTAGCTAGTGTGCATATAGCAGACATATACTCTCAGGAAGTTAAGCATAGCCTACATGTTTTCTTGCACATCTATGCATCATAAAGAAGTATACGTAGTATTGTCATTCATGTCTCATGAAGGAATTCATACTTATAAAAGATTATTCAGCTGGCCTCTTTGAATATTATAAATATATATATTATGTTTATTTCAGGATCATACCTAATGAAAATATTGTTTCTTAAGTTTTGGAAGTTTTGAAGGAAAAAATCGATGCGTAAAACGACCTTGAATTCAGGTTAAAAAATAATGATGCTGTCTTTATAACATAATTATAGAATGCATATGTAAAAGCTTTAATCTGGAACAAATTAATACAAAGTGAAAACCAAATTCTTTATCCTTTGTCATGCTAATAAACTATGTACAGTACTTTAAAATTAGATCAAGTTCATTGCAAACGGAAGCCAAGTTATATACATATACATGTATGTTATTTTGCCTTTTTACTTTAAAGTAAAAATATGTTTATATTATCTGTTTTAACCTTTACCAGACTGCATCGATTTTCTTTTGTTTCTTGTTTCTTGTTTTGTCAATACTTGTAAAGGAAGTTATAAAAAATTTCCCCTCTTTTTTTGCGCTCTGATTTACATAAATGATCAAAAGGATGTAAAATGCCAAAAGGTACTAAACCATTATTTTCATTTTACCTCTATGCAGAACTGTTCGCTCAAATGAAAAAACAAACAAACCAAGTAACAAAAAAAAAAAAAAAAAAAAAAACAACTTTAACATCATGTAAAGTTTCTAGACTTTTAAAAAAAAGAAGAAGCCGAAAGTGGTGTGGTGAAGCAGAAAAAGTGAGAGCATAAAGAATCCAAGAATAATTGAGTTTACAATTTTCAAGCGAGAAAGATGATTACTTTACATTCAAATATGATATTCAAAGGCGTTTCCTTAATTCAGATAAATAATAAGACAGTGTAACAGTCTTAAAAGGTAGAAAAACATTTTTACTAGGTACTTGTTTCTTGACATATTATAATTATCACCTATATTAAGAACGCTTATGGCTACCGTAACTCGATATAAGAATGACTGATTAAAAAACAAAACAAAACAAAAAGTATCCTTCCTGCAGTTGGTATGGTGGTTTGATATAGCATGTTCTGAAAGAGGAATATTTTGCCATCTTACCTCAAATTATAAACAGTAATTAAACTTCAACTGTTTTGCTAAACAGATTTATTCTTTTCATTAGTGCTATAACCTAATATACCACACTATTGCTTGAAGATCTTTTAAAACTTTGAGGCTGTAAGTATCATGTCTTATAGACTAATTTTGATAAACATGCCAATTTCTAACTTCTTTTTGCAACATTTATAAGGAAATGAAATTAAAGTGTAAGGAAACTTTATTTGACCCATTAATTTGCTTTTTTTCTGAAAAAGCAGCCAAATTATTAATTTACGGCTGTGTTGTTTAGCACCAGCGTTTATAACAATTAATAACATTGAAACAATTCTGTATCATAAAATGGTAATGACCACTTGTATAACAATAAAAAATGTTAAAGTTGTTCAGAGTTATATTACATGAGTACTGGTTTTAAAGAAACAAAGAAAGAAAGTAAATGTTAGAGTTTGGTAGTGTTTCAGACTAAGATTATCTCATAAGGAAAGTCCAATTATTGATTTATTGCTAAAATAAAGCCGAAAAATGCACTGTTTTATTATCCATCTAATGGATAGCCTTCTTCTTGAGCAGTCTGGTTTTTTTTTTTTTTTTTGTTTTTGTTTTTTTACTGAACTGAGCAAAATTTTATCTCCATATTAGCTGCGAACCTCCGATAGGTTCAATCATTCTGATGTACCCATAGCCTAGCTAATGCAAACTGGCAATCTGTGAAGTACCATTACATAAAATTAATGTTCTTTGATATGTCGAAGAAAATTGTCAGCCTTAATTTTTGCGAAAATGGTGTATGTTATCATTGTTATGTTATTATCCGTTTGATGTTTGGCTGTTAGGCAGCAATTATGGCTAATAAGGCCAATTAGGAAAAGGTTGGTAAGCTAAGCTGATGCAGAAAGTTATCTATACAAGATCGTTGTCACTTTTTCTTCAGATTTCTTATTATTATATTAACATAGATACTGTAACAATCATTTTTTAATAAAAGGATTCTGAGCAAGGTTCGCCTAGGATCAGTTTCGACAGAGAATGTGGTGTTTGCGCTTTATTATTACTCGTATCTCATAATTCGACAAACAGCTACTCATAATTATATTTCATAAAAAGCTTGGTCCTTTGAATGTCGACTGCAGTTTTTTTCACCAATAAGCTTGAACAACATTTTTGTGAAAAACGATACCTTTTTAAAACAATTAAAAAAATATTAATAACAAAAACAAAGTGATATGGAATTATCACCCCCTTATTGACACAGAACACACTTTATGAAAGAGAAATATTTTTATGTTCCGTTGTTTTATTCAGACATAATGCAACTTGTGGTTCAATAAAAATGTATCCATTTCGAGGCCTAAACTTCCTTTCAGCTAATTTAATGCACATATACTTACTTTGGTTCGAGCATTTTATGGTATAATCAAAATAATTTTGTTTATCAGACATATAACTTAGGAATCATTTTTCGGTTTGCTTTAGCCATTCTGTTTTCTCTTAAAACTTGTTTCCAAGTAGTTCGTTTAATAGCTGCGAATGAACAAACAAGAATACAGTACATTACATGTCTGACCTTTAAATCTATACACGAATAGGCATCTCCCTCCCCCTCCCCCCCCCCTCTCTCTCTCTCTTGCTCTATGTATAATACCTCTCTAACTCCCTGACACAAAAAATCTTAAAACGCCAATGACTTTTTTTTTTACTTTTGAATGTCATTAATCAACAAGAAATTAAAGATAAATGAATTTTCTCATAAGTTTTGTCTTCTTCAAACGCCGCTTTGCACGGATATAATACTCTGAAATAGACCAGGGAGACATTAAATCCACTACCCACAAGACATTGTGGATACACTTTTATAATGGCTTATTTCTAGCTTGGTTGCATCGAATCGCCGTCTTTCTAAAATAATGCATCGAATGATTATATGACAGTCAAAAGATTTGTTTCTTAGCAATATAACGATGTATTTTGGCAATTAGGCTAACTGTCTATTTAAATTATATATATATATATATATATATATATATATATATATATATATATATATATATATATATATATATATATATATATATATCGAGAGATAAATACTGATATCATTGACCATCTTATTAATTTCAGGATTATCCGTAGAAAAACAGAGAGGTAGTTTAATATTCTAAAGATAATGAAGTTAATCACTAGGAAAAAAAACTCGACTGAAATAAATCAGTTTCTACCAATCTCTCTGTTGAATGTAGAAGGAAAGATACTCTTCTCATTCATGGCATCCCGCTTTACAAAATATCTCACCGAAAATGGTAACATAAATACATCGGTTAAGAAAGGAGGCATTCCTGAAGTTTCTGGACACTTAGTACAGCGATGATCTGGGAAGCCATTTAAAGGGCTAAATCGAAAAAACTTAACCTCGACGTCATTTGGTTGAACCTGGCAAATGCTTACGGATCGGTACCACACCAAATGATTCAGCTTGTCGGAGGATGATAGATGACTATTTCAGCGGTTTCCAGGTGAGGTTATCCACTAACAGATACACCACAGACTGAATCAACTTGGAAATTGAAATCGCCATGGGCTGTACCATATGCCTATTCCTGTTCGTCATGACTATGGGTGTGATCTTGAAAGCAGAAGAGGGAAGTGTAGGCCCGGCAAATCTAGGTGGTGGTTGCTAAATGCCCCCTTTGATAGCATTCATGGATGATACCACCGTAATCTGCTAATATGAAGATGAAACACGCCGAATGCTAGAGCGCCTCGACATGCAGGATGAAATTCAAACCAAAGAAGTCTTGCAGTCTCTCAGTAAGGAAAGGTAAGATAGATCCGAGACGATATTAACTGGAGCGAATGAGCAGATACCAACTGTCAGTCAAGAACCTTTCAAGAGCCTCGGTGGATCGTACGATTCACCCATGAAAGATACCAAAAGAGAACTAGAAACAGTAGAACGCTACCGAAGGCCTTCCACCCATCACTAGATATACATGTATCCTTCAGGGTGTTCAAAGTGTGGTGCCTACAGTTCGTGCTAATTCCGAAGCTCCTCTGACCACTCCTAGTCTATTAAATCTGCTCAACTACAGTAGAAGCAATAGAAGCTAAGATCAATTAGTTCACCAGTAGGTGTTTAGGGATTACCTCCGGGTCTCACAGATGTGGCAATGTACTGCCGTAAAGCGACTCAACGAGGATTCTAGAGAAGGGTCCAGAAAGCAGTCCAGCAACCGCAACAGGGACAATGGACTAATTGGGATAAATGCCCTGCAGAAATCTCTCATATGGAATGACATCTGGCACATATCGCCACTTCATATAAGCTTTCTCATCAGATCAGTGTGCGATCTCCTTCCCTCCAAAGCAAATCTGGTACTGTGGGGAAAGAAAGAGGACCCCACTTGACAGCTAAGGCCAAGGCAGACAGACCATAGAGCATGTCTTAAGCTCTTGCAAAATCGCCCTCTCACAGGGGCGATACACATGGAGGCATAATAGAGTCCTTCAGGAATTTGCCGCAATCATAAGTACCCTCTCTAAAACCAATTCGTTGATATTCACAACAGAGGGAGGCGCTAAGTCACGATACGGAAGATCGATGAGGACAACAAACCAAGGAAAATGCTTACTAAACAGTTGTGACGACTGAGATGTTTGAGCATACCGTCCAGAATGGGACAGTCACCCCAGAAACAAGACTAAGGCCTGATATCGTGATTCATTCAGCTTCTAAACACAACAATTGATCATGGAGGATCTAAGAATTGCCATACGAAAACAGAATCGAAAAGACCCACATCTTCAAAAGAGAGAAATACCTGAACCTGACCAAAGAGCTAAAAGATGCCGGCTACAAAGCTGTGGTGATGCCCGTTGAGGTTGGTATCAGAGATATCATAGGGTCACCAGACTACTGCCCACGGCTGCTAAAAACTTTCGAAATCGGGCATTTTCGCTGTCAAGTGTGCAAGGGTGCGCAACGGTGATTAATCACATACATGGCAGTAGGCTAGGCCCGGTGTGACGGGGTGGGAAGGTGGGTGTGAGGGTGCGACGCCAAGTTAGTCACTGCATTACAGGGAGCGGGTCGCTGATGCTCAATGAGATAACCGTTTTTTAGCAAATTTTATTCTTTATTTGTAACTCAAGATTTCAACGTACAGTTTCATGCAGCCCATCTTATGAAAATTTGATTTCTTGGCTTTTTAACGGTGTAAAATTCAGTACTCTACAGTGTTTAGAAAGTGCAGCTTTACTTGTGCGTAAGTTACACTGTTAAATTTCGTCTCAATTGCTTAATTATTTTAATTAATTAATTTTGAAATAGACCCTCACAAGGTAATTAAATTTCAAAGATATATACGGAATTATCAACTATTTTCTTTCATAACCACCAAGTTTCGTGAGTGTGACCCTCACAGTATTAACTATTATTTGAAGTAATGAAACTCACTTCGTTTCCTTTGAATATTTTCTTTTGTTACCCTTGATTTTTGTCTAGCAAGGGTCAACTTGCTTGATGGCGTCTTATATGGTTGATGAGGCTAATACAGCTTATTGGCATGTCGAACTCAAACCTTTTCAATTCAAGGAAGACTTGAAGAGCTGGAGTTTCATAATTGAATTTTCTCTAAAGCTTTGTCATCTTCAAACACCGCTTTGCACGGGTATAATACTCTCAGATAGGCCAGAGAGACATTAAACAATTCAAACCAACGAACCACTTTTGCAATAGCTTATTTCAAACTTGCATGCATCGAATCACCGTATGTTTCTAAAAAAAAATATATATATATATATCAAACGACTATATTAACGTAAAAACGGCATTTCGTAGACAAAGGCATATTCTGGCTACTGGGCTAATTGTCTAAAATACTAAAGTTAATTACTTATTACAATGTTTTTACACCTGCTGCTCACGACTTGTTGCGACAGAACACACTTGAAACACGTCTAAAACATGTGTAGAACATTAGTTGTATTATTCGACAAATAAAAATTTTATTGTAGTTTGCTTTTACATGTATATTAATGATTTATCCGATTACATGAAAATAATGAGCCATTTAGACAATGCAAATGCTTCTTTTTATCACATTCCTATGGCTCCAAGAGAAGCAATGCATAATAAATGTAAATCGCAAACCACATGCTCAGCCCTCTTTAGATTATGACTATTGTGAACACGTCTCTGGGTTCATGAATTTAAAAACCCACAGGTTTAATTATGAAAGGTGGATGAATTTGGGCAGTTATTCGCCTAGTTTTCTCTCTGCATGATTGTTTTTCGTCATAGGTGAAATGTCAGTTATCTAGAGCAAACATAGAGGGTCAATACATAATGAACTTGTCATTATACAGTCCTCATATTCTTTATGTTATACTAAAAACAATTTGTGTAAGCAATCGATAATCAAGTGCAAGTGTAAAGGACATTCTTTTGTTTCTACAGATATGACTTGTAAATACAACTAACTGAACTAACTGCCAATGCTGCCTCAAACTGGTTCTCTTTGACTCCACTCACATCGTGTTAGTGGGCCTGCTGTATAGACTGAGACTGTCAGGATGGGACATACTGAAAATTTAGGTTTGGAACTTGATATTTTTATAATTGTGAAAAGTATGTTACTTTTAGCGCAATTAAGGTTAAACATTGTGACCAATTATATTTCAATATACAATGAAATACTAAGACGATTTGAAAAAATAGCACCCTGCCAAATAGCCCTGTCTCTCCAGCTGATCATTAACTGCAAGCATGATTGCCCATTCAAATGAAGAGTTGGGGAAAACAACCACATTCAATAAATTCAAACTTCTTACATCCTCCAGAGCCTTACAACTGCACTGAAGAAATTTACCATAATGAGCAGGTGTCAGGTGGGGAAGAGTACTACAATAAAAAAGCAAATTTCACAAAAATAACATATTTATCTGCTCCAGAGCAATTTAGCTACATTGAAGAAAAGCAAACTTTACAGCAACAACAGACATAAATTATACAATGATATAGATCCAGAGCCACCCATAGCAAGTTTTAAAATAATTATATAGAACCTTGGATGAAATTAAATGCAAATATTATAAAATAAATTTTCAAATGCAATTTTTATTTTAGCCTGAATACCTACCTTTTCTTATTTTTATTTTACTGCTTGGGATTCTTATCTTGGCTTATCCAAATTCAGCAAACTTCATTACTGTAAATTGAGTGGTTTTAGAGGAAATAGGGTAGAAGAAACAAAACTTTTCTTAATTATAATATAGATGTAACGCAAAAACACCTTACAATTGCATCTATGGAAAAGAGAGTTGCACAAGACAAACATTTCAACAAAGAAAGTACATGCGATCAAGCGCTCTAGAAAGTGAGGAAACCTTTCCCTCCACAGGGCCCTATGCAACAATATGCCACACAATGTTTATCTTGTTTTGTATACAATGCTTTATGTTTTGATCTGTTTATTTCATGTATGTTTATTACCAAAGCTGATAAACATTTAAATAAATATTCATTTTCTTTAAAAGTTTTGACCTGCACTTTTATTGTTTGTAAAATAAATTGACGTTGACTGTCGCAGAGGCAAAGATGTTCCCAGAGTTATGTCCATTAGTTGTGGAAACGACAAAATGATATTGACACTGTGATTCAAAGTCCAATGCTCGAATGGTAGTAAATGTGGCTTTTCTGTGTACTGTTTGCAATCTAAAGCTGGAAACATCTGATCGCCCTGGAAGTTCTACCAGTGTATAAACAATATTGTCGACAGGGTCAGCATCTGTTGCCTGATTGAAGAAAAAATTCTTAAAAAATCATCAAAGTGTCACTACTTCAAAACTTCTCGGAAGCAGTTTTCGCACTTTCCTTTTTAGTTTACTGAGTAGTATTTATGAATGCAAAGAAACTGGCCTGATCAATTTTTATGAAAAAAAATATTTTTGATAATTATGAGAAGAGAAAGCAAATGGAACAAATTGATTACCACATTTTAAAAATCATATAAGGTTCTGGTTTTTACCTAAATTTTCTTTTAGTAAAGTTTGCACATTCTAGTTTTCATACTTGAATGAAGGCATGTCACATACTCATCATCACAAGACTTCAATGTGATAACTTACAAAAAGTGTAAAGACAGATGCTCCTGGAACTTATTCTGGCACGCTGCGCTACGACTGGAGGTTGTCTCCTCAGAGACTGGGGGGCTATCTTGAAGATCACGCACATAAACGGTCACTGGCACAACAGTCTCACGAGGACTGACTCCTAAGTCAGTAGCCTCAACCAAGACCTGATAAACATTCTTCAACTCGTAATCAAAGGGTCGCAATGCAGTTAGCTTGCCAGACGATCCATCAATACTGAAGCTATATGGAAATTTTTTAAGGAAAAAAAAAGAAAAAATGAAATGGAATATAATTACAATTTGGTTGTACAAACAGCTTGAAACCAAAATTTAGAACTCAGAAACTTTTATAAAAAAAAAAGAACTTAAATTCAGCACACCATCACATCTTTATCTAATTACTTAAAATTATCATCATTAAAAAAAAATCCTTTCAAGAGAGCATGCTTTTAAAATAAATCAAGGAAAAAGATTTAAATGCTGGTTGGAAGATGAAAAGAAAGGTGAAAAATTAAAAAAAAAAAAACCTATACGTCTTCTTAATTATAAGATAGCATTATTTTCACTGTGCTGTCATCATAAAAGACTGACAATTCTGTTAAAAAATTACCATCCCAAATAAATTATTTTATATGACACTGAAATAAGTTGTGCAAAAACACTTTCCTCTAGTTACAAATTTCTGTGTTTAATTTTGGAAAAATGTACTTTATATCATTAGTAAAATTTATCGTAAATCATCTTTCATAAGGTACTTTACTAAATTTTAGTTCTATACTGATAATCTTTATTTGAATATTTCCTTTTGAGCAATCAAACAAAGAATAGGAAAACAATCGATTAATCCCTTGAGAACTCTCTTACAATTGTAGTCCACTTTTTTACATCAGGTACTTACTCAGATCCATCTAGTCCTGGAAGAATACTATAGTAGACTCTTGAATTAGGTGATCCTTCAAGGTCATTGTCTGAAGCCTATAAAAAAAATAACACAATAAAGTAAAAAAAAAAAATTAAAAGGGCGTGAAACCCCGACTATTCTTAACAATTACCAAGTGACCAGATAAATCGCATGACGTAGATTCTATAAGGCCCATTTTTATTGCTTTGATTACGTTCTTAAGTAGATTCATTTAAGGTATTTCATCATAAATCTGTGACATATTTCGGTATTTATATGCTAGTATCATCGATTCTGTTTTTATGAAGTTTTAGGATCAGTTTGCAAATGAAGATTATAAACTTATTTTTCTCCTGATCCTCGTTTGTAAAAGAACAGACTCTTTTCTCAAATATATATTACTTTATTTCATTGTGGTGATAATTAAGTTGACTACCAACATGTAAAATGTCCTCTCACAAAATGTTTTTATCAACTAGCTACATACCCCAACCATTTTATTGTATCAATGCAAATTATGACTTAATTATTCGACCACAACATTGTAACATTGTGGGACTTCTAGACATTGCTAAGCTGCCAATATTCATTTCTGTTTATTACTGCTCTGGAGAAGCAACAAGATAATATTACAAACAACAAAAATCATTTTAGGATTTTAGATGTGCTTTTATCCCTTTCAGGCTATTATGCCAATGTGTTTATTTCAATACATTTCAAAAAGAGCAAACAGAAATTCTGCGCTTTACCTTCACTTGGACTTTTGGGCTCGAGAATGGCTTAATTAAGCTAATCTGTTAAATTAATAAACAAGGCATGAAAAGAAAGAGAACTGCGTTTCTAGTTAAGAATATATTTTAATGAAACTGGTGCTTCGCCAACAAACTAACCAGTACTTTATTTCTCTAACTTCATAAAGTAAAGACTGTGAGTGCGTAAATTAGGTCATGGTTCCTTCATGATCATGATATATTTCATAGATTTCCACATAAATTTACTGATTTTGGGAAAGAGTGGCCTCCATCCTGCTGGATTCTAGATGCCGCGAGAATGCAGAACAATACAACTTCAGAGAGGTTAAAGCAATTGGCGTATGAAGAAGGCAGAAAGAAAGGTAGCAATTCAGAGAGTTAGAGAGGTGAGTAAGAGATAAGCAGAGAGACAGAAAGACAGAGCTACAGAGCCAAGGAGCTAAAGACCCAGAAATTAAGACAGAGAGAAAGGGAGGGAGGGAAGGAGCAGGGGAGAGCCAAAGAGTGGAGAGACAGAAAGTGAAAGGGCAAGAGGGAAGTAAGGAGGGAGCGCGCGCGAGAGAGCCAAAACCAGAGAATCAGAGACAGAGAGAAAAGAAGGGAGGTAAGAGGGGAAAGAGCTGGAGAGAGAGACAAAACGCCAGAGAACCAGAGAGATAGAAAGATAGAGTGAGAGTGAGAGAAAGAGAGGAGAGAGATAATGAGAGAAGGAAAAAGACAGGGGGGATAGATACAGTTTTATTTTTACCTGTACTTTTCCAGCATTTGTACCACGTGGCTGATTTTCATCTACAACAAAGCTGTAGCTGGGTTGGGTAAACTTAGGACTTTCATCATTGGCATCAAGGATGCTAACTGTTACTTCTGCAGTATCAAACTGAAAGAAACAAAGCAAGTCAGAAAAATTGTGAATTCAATTGTATTAAGCATCCTATAAATCCATATCGCTTAATAAAGGACAATATTTCGATCAGATGATCAAATTACATACAAAAGATAATTATAAAGGAAATCAATGAAATACATCAGTGGATCCATTATTCCTCAATGAAATACTGAGATGTCATTTACTTGAGTGAAAACATTAGTGATTAGCATCCACATTCAATTTCTCTTTCCTTTATTACAAAGCTAATAGACATAAGAGTCTTAAGCAAGTGCTAAACATAATGACAGTTGGCATGAATCATTCAGATGCCTTGCTCTTTAGTATAAAAGATCCTCACCTTCCATGCATCTTAATCTCTCGTCTCTTTTAGTGTATCTGTCACTCGTCCTATATTTACCTACTTTATTAGTACATCCAATATCTTTTCTCTCAGTTTTCCTTCGATAATTCCAATTGTTATGAGATGTTTCACTTTTCCTCTTTTCATCACATGGCCAAAAAAGTTGCCTGCTATTTTTCTTTGAAGTCCAAAAGATTGTAGCAGTCTCCCTAGAAACCGCATTTCTGTTGGCTCCAGTTTCTTTTGTAGCTATTTTGAAATTGTCCAGCCTCGCATCCATACATCAGGATGGGTTTAGTATAGCACTCCACGGCTCTTCTTATTGTGTGGATGGAAATGTATTTATTTGTCAATACTGATTTCACTCCCTGGAAACTCAATTTTTCTTGAGTTATTCTTGATGCAATTTCAGCGTTGTCTATATTAGAGTATCTAAGTATTTGAACTTATCCCTTTGCTTGAGTTTATTCCTATTGATAAAGATTTGATTTGTGGACACTAATTTAGACTGATGACCACTACTTCTGTCTTTTTTCTGTTCAATTAAATTCAACCTTTTTCTTTTGACCTTCTTCTTCAGCAATGCCTAATGACCATTAAAAGTCTTCTTCCTTTTTTTTTTTACAAATTATACATTCTGATCAGCATATTTCAAGTTGTTTATGCTGTGTTCTCCTATTTATTTCATGGGTATACTTCTAAGTTTTGCAAATTTATTTCACTGTAGAGATAGAAGGTCTGGGAAAAGCACGCATACTTGTCTGACACCAAGATTTGTTTTTTCATTTTATGGATTTTCCCATCAACTGGCATTGTAACTATCTGTTCCCAGTTCATGTTTTTGATCACTTGCAGACCTTTTCCGTCTACCTTCAACAGAGCTAGTTATGTGATTATCTCATGATATGATTGTGAAATGTGTTTGTGTAATCACTGAAGCAGAGTATACCTCTTTTGTACTCTCCAAGTTTGTTCAATTATGGTTCGAATGATGCAGATAGCACTTGTTGTACCTATTCCCTCCACAAGGCTAGACTGTTCATCTATTATTTCTGGTTCCATTTTGTTTTAGACTCGAATTATAATAATTCTTAAAGTATTTTGGTGATATGACTCATCAGGCTGATTCAATCGTTGTATCTTATTTTTTTTTATTTCCAATCAATACTTGTTTTAAAGAGAATACTCACATTTCCCTCTGTATCTGCCACTCTAACTGAAACCTTGTGTTCTTCGATTGACTCTCTGTCAAACACTCTGGCATTCAACAAAATGTTTCTGCGTGAAAAATAAGGTAAAAAAGGAATGGAGTATTTCGTTACAAAGATATGCTATATAGATGAAGAAAATTTTGTCTAATAGAAAGTTAGACAATTGGACAAAATTTAAAAAAGGTGAGACAGAAAATGATACTTTATCTCAAAATTTGTATTAGAAAGGTGGAAAACGGATGGTCTACAATAGAATTTAGGTATAATTCTTCCTATCAAAAATTCCTTCATAGTCAGATGTTAATATAGCAAAAAAGAAAACAGATTTTTTATAGATTGAAGGAAATGCATTGCAAAGGATAAGCTTCCATATTTTTCGACAGAAATTTTCAGGAATCTATACATTCTATCAACACAAGTAAGTTGTTAAGATTCAAAATAGGACAAAGTAATTAAGATTTCTTTCTTTGAAATAATAAGTAGTAAAGTGAAATAATCAAAAAATGAAACTGCATATATCATTACCCATTGATTGTGAAGAAAGGAAAAAAGTTCTGAGGAGTTATGCTTGTGATGTGGAACACCAAGATAGAGCTGTTTGGATCTGTGGCCTATGGCAAACAGCAGTTAATTTTCAAAATTTAAATAACCTTGGAACCGTTCTAATAAAAAATGGAGAAAAGGTCACACCGGAAATTTAGTGCTCTTCTTTCAAGAAATAATTATGATTAAAATTGCATAAATATATATCAATAATAATATGTTTCTGAGAAAAAAGATCCAAAAATGGCAAGCCCTTAACCCATTTTTAAAATTTAAAAGTAAATTAATGTGTTCCAGATCTTTTCACTTTCACGAGATTATTTACAATTTATGGACTTTAAATTCCTGTTGGTGAGCTACTTATACAAATTTAAAGAAAAAGCATGCTGTTACATTCCAATGTGCAAATTCTTTCAAAGATGTAATTAATGGGAACAAAACTAAAGAGTTAACACAGACAAACAAAAATATCAGTTGTTTCATACTGGCAGCACAAAGAGATTAGAGTTCTGAGGCACAGCTTCACTGACAAATATAGTATACTGGTTTGATGTGAACCTGGGGGGTTGATTGTCAAGTGGTGTCACATTCACTACAACTGTTGTGTCAGCACTGTGGAGGGTCCAAAAAGAACTTTATTTAGGTACTCATATCTTGCTAATGGGTCAGATGTTGAAATTTGTATTAAAAGCATTTGAAATGAGATTAATTTTTCTTTTTCTTACTTAAGACTATTTACACGGCATCACTTTAGTGATACTTTATTTAAATTCTTTTCAGAGAATAATGATAAAATCAAGCAATTTTCAACATTAAAAACCTCACAAAATGCAATGCTTTAAACAACAAAATCATAGAATATGACATGAGTTACACAGATGCCAGGCATATAGGCCTAAACTGCAGTGATCTCAAACATTTTTCATTTAGCCCTAATTTAAAAAAAAGTAAAATAAAGTCTGAACATCTTCTGATCAAATAAGTAATTCTATCTGATCTACCGTGTCAAACTGAAGGATTTCTGAATATATAGACTGTTGATACATAAGAGAAGTAATAGCAGTTCTTAAAGATGAATTGAAATAAGGCAAAAAAATTATCATCTCCCAAATCGAAACACTTTATTATATGTTAACCACACAGAAATTTATATTCCCTTAAATTTGAGTGAAGTGAGTTACACAAAATCATTTCACATCTTGATGACTTTGTGATTAATGAGGTATGGATATTTCAAAATCGAGATTTTACACATGATTCACTAGAGCTTAACTTAAGATTTGTGATTAGATTGAATATTTATCTTCAAAAACTGTACGAGTTGTAGCTCAGCTTTGAGACAGATGAGTTAAATACAATGCATTAGAGACAAAAAAAAGTGCAGTAGTTTTTATTGGTTTCCCTATGGCAACATCTTACCTTCTTGGAGGTGTTCCTTGGTCAGTTGCTCTAATGAAAGCAAAATAAGTTTCCCCAGCAGTCAAAGTGCCTGACAAACTTAAAACGCCATTTGGAGAAACTGTTAATGTGCCTGGAGAAGATGCTGGATCTGCCCTTGTGTTAATCAGCAAATAACTTGGGGGGGCCAAAATCTTGATCTGTTGCTTGAACCTTTACAGAAACAATAATATTTGAGAAATTTTACTTTCATTTTCTCAATAGTTTGCTTTATGACAAGAGCATGCAAACAAATAATGATAGGGAAAAACTTGTGCATGTGTGTGCCTTTGAGAGCATAAGTTTATCCTAGACACAATTGATTTAATCTTTTTAAGAATTCTAACAAAGAAGGGAATTTCAAAGATCATCTCACAGATGCAAAAGTGTGCAAAAGGCATACATATATATTGTAATGAAATAAAATTCCATAAGTCTCACTCTGTCAAAACAAGTCGGCAATTTCAAAATTCAAAAACATATTAACAGTATAAGAATGAACATTCCTCTTCTATCTCAGAGGGGAAATAGTGTAAACTGTTGTAATTAAATGAAAAGATAAATTTTTGTAATGTCAAGAGACGATACAAAATGAGGACGTCCTCATCCAAACATGGTTTTACTGAATTCAATTTGCATCATTCACCTTGATAAATATCAATTGAACACTGAAATCATTACTCTAAACTGGATCTTAAAATAATAAAAAATATATTAAAACTTCATACTGTCAAGAGCACTTGTGGGGCAGAATAGACTCCTTGGACAATAGAGCCAACATAATTTTGGTTAGAATCAAAGACAGGGTTGAAGTCATTCTCATTCACCACGTTGATAGTGAGACTGATGGGGTTGCTCTCTCGCCCCCCTGACTGCTCTCTGATTCTTACCTGCCAGATACAAAATTTGATATAAGACACCTTTTACTTTAATGTCATTCAAAATAATTAGTTTAATATACATATATAATTTTAAAACAACTAAAAGCCTTCCCACAAAAGCCTTCTGTTTCTTTTACACGGTCACAGCACACAATGTTCCCAACCCTTGAAATCATCGGTGGCGCAGTGATATACAAAATTTTCAAACAATTACATTAGTTTAAAGTTGAAAACAAAACAAAAGTTTTTTGGGAACATACACTAATTCCAGAAAAGAGGAGCTCAAAGTAATTGGTTTTTAACATTCATATTTTGTATGAAAATGACTATAATTGTAATAATTGTCAATATTACTAATTAACTTTTACCTGGATTATTTCATTCATAAACTTTGGGCAGAGCAGTGAACCTCATTCTCTTTGTTCTAGCCAGTGTGCCCTTCACTTTCAGTGTCAGAGGTAGGAAAAACTTGGGTTTTTAAGAACTAAAATAAGGCAACAATTGCTGCTCCATCAAAGGCATTTTCTGAGTCAAACTTATCTTGCTTTTTAAGCTAGTGTCACTTGCATGAATTTTGACAGCACTAGTGCTACTGCCAAATGAATAAGTATTAGTTTTCTTTGTAGCTTCAATCATTTCTATTTGATATTCTTCAATCACAACTGGGTTAGACAAAACACCATACATCCACAACTATTACTAGTACTTTTAGGAAGCTGCCTTTCTTTCATTCATGATTGTCTACCATTTCACTTGTTTTCTTCCAATCGCAGATTTTCAGCTATGGATTTTCCTAACCACGAATTTCCACCGATCCGCAGAATATTGTGAGGTCTGCTTTATAAAGCCTTAGCTTCTGATAACTTGATATGACAAAGAAGAGCTTTAGGGCGACCACAGGGGAACTTGTTGCAGTGAAAGAATTCTCTAATGAAAACAGTTGCATCCCATATAAACACAGTTGTAATTAAGCACATTGCAGGAGCGGCACTGTCATTTTCAACAGAATCCAAATCATATTCTTTTCAAACTGTTCAAAGCTGTGTTGTCATTTTGTATTAAATCAAGCAGTTTATTTTTCATTGCAAAATGCCAGTCACCAGTTCTACTATTAGTTGATCTGTTTTTTGTTTGCATGTCTCTACTCTTTATTATTGTATGAATGAAAGATATATAATTAATGAAAGCCAATTTCCCTATTGAAACAGTCTCATTTGTTGAGACATAGTATAATTATTGTGTGTGTATATATACAGTGCCAACCGTAAAGAAAAAGCCTTGTGAAATGATGTTTTCTATGTGAGGTCAAACATGCACTCTCCAAAGCTGTAGCACCTGACAACGAGGCTGTGAAAAGTATGGTGTCAAGAGATTTTCTCTCTGTGGTCTCACTTAGGCAACAAATAGTATCACATTATTTCAGATATATTAAACCATTTTGAAGAACAATGATCTGTGACATAGAAAACTTATCTAATAAGACTCACAATCAAAGTGTACTGAGGGTTGGTTTCATAGTCCAGTGTTTCTGTGTTGAGCAGAACATAGCCATCAGCACTGACAGTAAAAGGAGCTCCTCCACTGACAATAATATCATATCCTTGTTCTGGATCTGTTGGAAGCTAAAACAAAAGATAAATAACTTGTGTCAAATTGAATGCATTTTGTTGACAAGATAGAGTTCATTTCTTCCAAATTGTGATCAGCTTCCCTCTTATTACACTTCTACTTTACATCCCTCTAGATTCATGTTTATATTACTACCATTTATATAGATCCAAATTCAATTTTTACACATCATCTGAACCAAAACTCATATCCTTGAAGCTCATGCCACCTACCACCCCCCCAAAAAAAAAAAAAAAAAAAAAAAATTGTCTTTAAAATGAATTCCTCTCACCATATCCTGATCACTGAAGGTAAGCTTGAGAAGGTTGTCTAAAGCTAGTGTCTCCGATACAATAGTTTCACGACGGGAATTTTCAAGAATATACCCAATCGTGCTTGAAGCAGAGATAACAGGGTCAAAGTTGTTTGCTTGCATCACAGTGACCTCGACAGTGGCATAATCAATACGACCCTGCTCACTCTCTTCTTGGATCTGAATAAAAAATATAAATGTTCCCATCTAAAAACAATCTAAAGGCTTTGTGTACCAAATTATTTTGAAACATCGTCTATGATACCACGTATGATTCTTCCATTTGATTATCAAACTATTGGGAAATAAAGCTGACATATCTGAAAAAAAAACCTTAAATCTTCTGGGCTTTGCTGACAAAAGAAATCTTTCGATTTGAAGTGTTTTTGCCCTTTTTATCTTAATCCTTTTTGCCCTCTTTTACATTTTGTAGCCATTGATAGCTCCAAAATTATCTTGCAAAAAAGGGTCCTTCACTTAATTTTTAGTTAATAAGTAAAGCAAAACAGCAACAAACATTACATATTAAACTATGATGTAGGTGTCAAATAATTTCTTATACACACTTACTAAGACAATAAGATCCAAGGTAGGCACTGTCGATCGGGAAATACTTGAGTTAGCCAGGTAAGAAATCGAGCACCTGTATTGTTTCGCTGAACCAAGTACAAGGGTGGCAAAACTTTGAAATCTGTTCTCATATCCTATGGGCACAGCTGGTAGGAAACATAGAGTTTTCGAATTTATAGCAATATCAAAGTAAATAATTCAAGATATATAATGGATGGAAGAACCATATAAAAATGAATCACACAATGATCAAAATTTAGCGCAGAAATAAGTGTAAATACAGTAAAAGAAGGAATCATGTAATGAATTATTACACTTATCATAAAAATTTTTAAAGCAAAAGATGAAAAAAAAAACATACTTGAAACAACCTGGCACCTGACAGCATTGTTCAGAGAATCTCTGTCCTGTATAATGATGTCAGTGGTGGCTGTTGGATTGTTTTGATCCACTGGCACTGGAGTAAAGACTAGAGTGCTTGCCTATAGAGGTAAAAACAGTTTAAACCCTTAGCACTAAGAGATATGACGGTTGAGATGATTAGGAAAAGAAATAGGATGAGATGTCTAAATGGTGATAATCGTTAATCATAATAAGATTGTAGACTCTATAGTATGACTGCACATATTTTTCTTAGACGAGTCTGTTGTAAAATGAAATTATAGTGGGTCAAACTTGAAGAAACAAGGAGGAGGAGGAGGAGGAGGAGGAGGATGAAGATATTGATGGATTAGTGGATGGATGCATATCTTTACAACCCATATATAATTGTACAAATTCATATTTTAAAACCAGAATCCCTACATCTATAAATGAGTTCCAATCATAATTATACAGAGGCATCAAAATGTCAAAATGTTTCCTTCTCTTGGTATTTCAGGTTTTACTGTGCATTTCTCTTTCTTTCAAGTACACTATAACTTTAGGTATAGTTAACATCTCAGAAAATTTAGACTTTGGCATTGCATTTGCAATGTGGAATTAATTCTTTCTGCATTGAAAATTTGAGTATTCAACTTAAATATGGTTGACAGTAAAAGCCATCCAAAGCATGACAAACACTTTCAGGAGATGATTGTGTGTTAGCCATATGTGATCAATATTAGGGAGAGAAACTGGAAGAAATAGAGGAGGTGGAGAGTGAGAGGGAAGAAAAGGAGAATATGTAGGTAAAATATGATGATAAAGTGGACAGCACTGAAAGAGAAGAAAGGGATTATGAACAAGAAGCAACTGCATCAACATGGAAAACCGATGCAACAGAGCAGAAGAAAAAAAAGAAATTGTTCATACCTGATTACTATTCGATTCGATGGTTGTGCGATAATTCGGACGCACGCAATTCTTTCCATTAGGTATTTTGCTTGGCAAACAGGTATCGTAAATGAATTCAGGACCAAGATCATCTCCATCAGAAATGGTAATAATCACAAATGTTTCTGATGAACGAGGCGGAATGCCCTTGTCCTGAAAACAAGATTTTACTGGGTTTTTCTTAATATGAATGACTGAAAATCATTTGCAGCATATTGACACAATTCAGGTTTTCATTTCAAGCTTCTCTTGCTCAATACAGGAGGTCATGCAAAATGCTGAGTATGTTTACTTATATTGTATTATCAGATGCTTAAAAGAAATTCTTTGTAAAATTTTCTTTAAAAAATCGTTTGCCTTTGATCAAGTTATGATAGTATGATTGATTAATTCTGTTTCAGAAACTGTTAAAATGTGGAAATTGATTTTTTTTAATTGGCTCCCTTAAAACAAGGGATACAAAAGGATCTTTTGACTTTGCGAGAAGGATTTACATTATCAGGACTCAGAGAATTATCCTTTGTTGGACAAAATAGAGTGTAAAAACCTCTAGACTTTTATTCCCATAAGAATTTTTATGATTTTTTATTCACACTATTTGCAGTTTTCTACACAATTGTTGCTACATCTCTTTGTTTTGTTGATTTCATGGGACATAAGAATCGGTCAAACTTTTAATTTCATTGAAGAATTACTTACTTAATGAAATTTCTTAAGCTTAAAATAAATCAGTGGCATTTATATTTTCAAAAATCCTGTTTTTGTTTAATATTTTTTCCCCGTTTAGTGTGGCTTTGATCTTTCAGCTATTATAAACTTGTTTGTTTTTTCTTTTTCACTTTTAAAATGGAAGGTGTTGGAATGGAAATAAGTTTGAAGCCAAAAAAAAAATTTTTTTTTAGAACAAAATTAAAATACATTACACTATACAGATTATCAAAATAAAATTAGAGAAAGGAGACCATGATTGACTTGAATGAGGCTAAATATCTCTTTCTTTTATGATACATAATTATGTAAATGAATAAATGTAAATGAATTTAAACACATTTTAAGGAGCACCTTGCACGCAATAACCCTTGAAATTTGAATTGACATAAAATTATTCCACATATCTATGTTGGTTAATATAAAAAATAAATCATAAAGGCCATAAGATTAACTATGTGAAAAAAAAAAGTGAAAAAAAAATGCAATCTCACTTTTGCAGTCAAAGTCATGTTGAAGTAGGTTTCTGAAGCATTGCCATTTGTGGCACGCAACATAGACTCAAAGTCCAATGTTCTTGTCACAGAAATCTGCCCCTGTTCTAGTAAAGGTATTTCAAAGTAAGGGGTACCATCAAACTGAAAATTTAATGAAAACAAAACACAAATAAAATTTCTTCAGGAACATGCATTATGAATGAGAAAATTATAATTCAGAAAATATTTTGCTGCTCAACAATCTTCTCTTTCAAATTACCTCCCCTCACACTCCTCTACACCATAAGAAATAACTTTCCATCACCATGAATGCAGTAAGAATGTAAAAAATGCAACAAATAAGCAAAAGAAGAACAGTTAGCTCATAACATAAAATTAAAGAATCTCTTTATCTTCATGTAAGCGCAAATAAAATGGGCTGCTATGAATTCTCACAAGACAGTAATTCTTTTAAAACTTTTTGCCTACATGTAAAATGATCTCTATAGAGTTTTTAGATGGATCATAAAATAGATGAAGAAAGTACAGAATTAGCTGTTTTGCCAAATACTAAGAACCTTTAAGTGCACAATGAAATTGTATCCTTTTTTAGTAGATAGAGAGCTTTGAAAACAGTTTCACCTGAGCTGTGGGACTCTTTTCAAGAAAATACTCCACTTGTTTATTGTCTCCTTCATCCAAATCAGTAGATGAAATGAGACGAAACACTGTCAAACCCACAGGAGTCAACTGTAAAAGAAATTAAGTTACTTGTCTAAATTTCTTTCTCTTAAATTCTATTCTTTTGTTTGATTTTAGAGTCTTTAGATCAATAGCCCTATAAAGAATTCAGGGATCTGTACAATTATGTTCACATGCCATTAAACATGAAACAAAGAAAGTAAACTGGAAGTTATTTCCCCCCCTCCGGACTCTATATTTCATTTTTTACAGGAAGAGCAAGAGTCTTGTAAAAAGTCTACCAAATCCAAGTAAACATGATATCATTTTAGGGTTTAAAAACATCTTTTAGCAATCAACAGTTTGTGGTGTGATGAATATCTATTTAATAAATTAAATAAAAATGCTATATATAATATCCTGCAATTGACATGCTTTACAACTTAACAAGCTAAAAAAATTGAACTGAAGGCAAAAAAAGAAAATGAACAGGAACAGAAAAAGGAGCAAATCCTATCTCCCTCTTCATCCTCCTGCACACTCTGTCTGTCTGTCTGTCTGTCTCTCTCTCCCATTTATGTTTATATATATATATCTGAGCTACGTGGCTAGAAGTAAGTTTTCACCACAAATAATTTTGCGAGTAAAAATAGCACTTTACAACCCTGCAATTGCTGCATAACATAAAATGTCTGTTTCTTATAAAAAAAAAAAAACAAAACAAAAAAAAACAACTCAAAATATCAAAGCTCATTCTCTGTACTCATAAGTGAAGGGTTCTCAAAAACTTTTTGCTCTGTAATAACATATTTATGAGCAAACTAAATCATAAACATTCGGATTCATCTTAAATATTACTCAACATTTATTTCTGCAATTAACGTAGTGTGACTTATAATCACGTAACATTATAAGTTAAAGAGATCATATTACCTCATTGACGTTGAAGCTGTAAGGTGCATTTACAAATTGAGGAGGATTATCGTTCTGATCTAAAATTCCGATATTTAGAACACTGAAAATCTGTTTGAGCTAAAGATTACAGATAATTTATATTACGTTAGTTGTAGACATCAAACATTGAACAGAATGGTCAAGGTGCATTAATCTAGTTTTTATATCAAACACCATATTCAAAACACTAAAACTGTATGGGTGTGAAAACAGTTAGTGTTTTGGACTATTTTAACATACCTTTATTACTGTGGAAGTTATCACAATAGATATTAAAAAAAAATTGTTTATTTAAATTAATAAATGAGAAAAAATACTTCATCCCCGCAAAGAAGTTAACAAATCTTACAAATTATCTAAAATTATCTTTTTTCAAAATTCTATAGAGTTTAGAAAATAAAATCCCTTTTGGAGTACTTTTCCAAACATTTGAAGATAAAGGAGGTTATATTGGACAGCAAATATGATTTTGCAAAGATTTATTTCATTTTATAAAATATTTAAAAAGATTTAATTTTATCAAACATTTAAAAAGACTTAGAAAAAAGCAGAATGAAATAAAGATTTTTTTATGATTTTCAGTAAATAACACGTTAAACAGAGTAATAATAAATCATCATTCACATAGGATGAAAGATTTTTTGCTAATTTGCAATAGTCAAAGTAAACAAAATCATTTCACGCCACTTAAGAAACATTTGGAAGACATGATCAACATGAGCAACAGTTTCAGGTGTAAACTGCAATCATCAAAAAATTTAAAGCTCTTTTCTCGTCTACAAGTATGTCTACATTCATGGCTTTCCTCACCAATAATTCTTACATTTTGTTTGCATGAAAACGTGTAATAATTTAAAGTCCTACACATCTTATCATGATCCAATTTTTATAACTTTTGAGGATGACATATGTAAACTTTTTTTTAATTTTAAAAGATGGGGTTCGCAAAATTGCTCAAAGGTGGTTAAATGGGTACAGCTCCACAATCTTGGCAGTTCGAAAAACAAAGCTAAGTGATTAAGTTTCTGCTTTATAATATTCAGTATTATTTACACATCATTCAGCATCGTGAAATAAAAGTTTATATCATGTTAGGTAAAACACTTTTTCATCTTTAATAAGAAATAACCTCGGACGAGCTACAAGGATAGCTCTCTGCAGAAATGTATAATAAGCTTACAGTGTTGTAAAAATATGTTTTATTTTTGCAGCTTCTTCACTTGTGATTCGGAAATACCCATATATAAAAGTTTAAATTCTGATGAGGCTAAAAAAAGTCCCTTATTGTAAAATCTAGAAACTTATTTAGCAATTCTGCAGTATTTATCAAAATTAAAGATTTTTTACATTTGATCCTGGTAAGGCTTGGCAAACAATTCGATATTGCAGAATGTCAACATCATCATCAACACTAGATGTGGGACCCTAGTAAAAGAAAGGAGAAAAAAAAAACAAGACATCAAAACTCATGTTGGCAAAATATAATGATTTCATGTTATGTCTAATCTTTTGGAAATAAAGGCCTATAGAATATTGTTAACATTAGGAAAAAAGAGTCCATAAAAAAGGTTTACAGATATCTGTGATAAAGACTACAATATCAAGAGAACTTTCAAAACAAATTGGCCAAATTCGTTTGAAATTTATTGATTCTCCAGTTAATAATGTAAAGACCAAAATATTATTGGGAGCAAATATTTTACTTATCTAAAGAATCTTTAAATAAGTCCCTGGCTGTTGTCTAACTTATCAAAAATACATGTGGAATTGGTTTGTATTTAGAGAACAAGAGAGAAAAAAATAGGTTGGGTGTTAGAAAAGAGGGGGGGCTGGAGAGAGAGAGAGAGAGAGAGAGAGAGAGAGAGAGAGAGAGAGAGAGAGAGAGAGAGAGAGAGAGAGAGAGAGACAGACAGAGAGACAGAGACAGAGAGAGACAGAGACAGAGACAGAAAGACAAGACAGACAGACAGGAAAACAAAAGAAAGATAAACAGATATAATGACATACAGAATAAAGTATATTTAGACAGGAGGAGACTGAAAGATGTTATAGACAGGAAAAGACATCAGACAGCCATAATGGCAAATAAAAAAGCATTTGCACAGTATAAAGTTAAATTTAACAGCATCTTTATGAAAAAAATAGATGCATAACCATCATAGTTCAATTAATAATTTTTCAATAATACAATTGAAATACATAAAAAAAAAAAATTATATATTTTTATATTAGTACATAAAAACAAAAAAAGAAAATAGTCTTGCAATGCAAAAATTAATTGTATGGCTCGCAATAGGATTGTGGAAATCAAATTTACTTACATCTCTATCTATACCTAGTTTCATATCAATATAAATTCCAGGGGGGTTGGCGAAACCATAGAAGTTTATATCAAAGTACTTGGTAAAATTTTTTGTTGACACATCCGTATCCTCTACTGAAAATGTCGAAGGTTGATTCGAAGTTGCCTGGATTAATTTCGAAAAACCAACAGCATTCGCAGCTAAAAAAGAAAACAATAAAAAAAAATAGTTGATCTATTATTCTTAACACAACTTACTGTTTTGGAAAATAAAAACAAATTAATGATTACAAATTTTCCTGGGTAGTATTTAAAATACTGATTTGGATAAAGCTATTCTGAAATCATACACTCAACATTTCGATTTTAGGAAAAAAAAAAAAATAATACGAAAATCATAAAAAGGTAAGAAGATTGTAATGATATTGAGAAAGAAAAAATGATAAAGTTTAAGTCGACTACAAGAAAAACATTTGATTTTTCAGATGAATTTCCTATTTTTTAATATCCTTTAAAACATAATCTTGGTGAAAATTTGTATAATCATGCTAGATTCCACAATTTGCAATATAGTATGGATTACATTTTAAAAGATATTTAATTGCTCAAATAAGGCAGTTATCACTCACGTATAGGTGCATCTTCTCTTCCTTCAGGAAACTCAAGATTGACAATGGTCGGAGTGTTGCAAGCTGAATAGATACACAAATTATTAAATTCTAACAGTATATCAAACAAAACATAGCCAATAAAAAGTGTAACATGATCGGCGAGTGGTTCTTAGGTATGGAAGTAAAATCAAAATGATAGATAAGTGTATGTGTCAGTGCATTTTGTTTTTGAGTTTGTGGATGACCTAACTGGAAATTTGTTAAAGCTATGCAATTCAAAAATATCAAAGAAAACAAGGAAAATGCATTTGAGTACCAGCACTTAATCGTATAATTTCTATCTGCTTTTTCTTATGCATTTTTTCCCCTTTCTTTTATGTTTTCATACATACATTAAAATTATTTTGTTGTCTTCTTCAACCTGAATATTTTATGGAAAAGAAAATATTTACGATATAATCTATGATAGATAGCCGTTATATTTTATTTGATTGATTAAGTGATAAACTCTCTTTAAAAAAAATGACACATAATCATTATATTACATTTCAAATTTTATTATGAAAAAAGAAAGAGAAAAAGAAACCTTTTCTAAAGCAAAGTTTATATGATAATCTATACATAGCCCCATCTATTGCTACATTCTATACTATCTCATTGCAGTTAAGGTTATAAAAACACATTGATTATTAATCCATTTTGCAACATGATAACATGGCCATAAATAATAATAAAAAAAAGGCATAAAGAGAAAGACAGGTTTGATGCATGCCGAATTCATTTTTAAATCAGTTAAAAATTAACTGGCATAGCATGGTGTTCCTGTTGAGGCTATATTTGAACCAGTTTATATAATTCATGCAAATGTCTATATGGTGTAATTTTTTTACTGTCATCATATTTTGAGTTGTCAGAGGCATTTTGCAGCTTAATATACATCTACAATTAAATGTTCTCATGCAATGTTACCCAGTAAATTGATTATTTTTCTTAAGCTAAACATGCAAGCACATTTTTTTTCAAAGGCAGCTGAAATCGTGGTCAAAACAGTGCCATTGGCCAATACCAAGAAGAAATTGCTCATCGTTATGATGACACTGAAAATCTCTGAGGAGTACTATGCATTATGCATTATATATTTCTAGAAGATGCAATCAGATGTGATATGAGGACAGTTTCATTTCATGAGCAATCATTCTTCATGCAAGATACGCTCCATCTGATATTAGATGATAGTTGTGTACCCTTGGATTCAACTGGTGGATTCGTCACTGGCAGATGTGTAACTGGTGGGCGTGTGACAGGACGATGAGTGATGCATCCGAATTCATCCGAGCCATCATAACAGTGAGGCACGCCATCGCACCGGCACCAAAGTGGAACGCAAATTCCATCGTGACAAAAGAACTCTTCTCTTGTGCATGTCTGGTGCTTTGGGTAGACTTGCTCTGGATAATTTTGTTGGCCGCTGACCCAATGGTTTGCAGGACCAGATTCCTACTCATCCCCAAATCTCTGAGTTCGTCTCCTGTCCAGTTAGGTAACCGAATACCTACTGATGCACCTAAAGAGCGTCTGTAGCGTATTGAATTCGCATCGTCTTCTTTTCCCGCCAGTTTTTGTATCGGATCATAACTTAAGTTAACACGAGTCTTTTAGGCAAATTATGACAAAATCATATATGGGAAAATAATTCTCTACATTGATTTATTCCATATTTTACGCACTGGCCAGAAAATCTTTGTATTGCCGAGCTCGATGATTTTTATAGCATTTCAAATTTGAGTGCAAGATGCGTTAGTTTTAAATGGATAACGTAACATTTAAAAAAAAAAAAAAACAACTTACGAACAGGAAAATGCTCTTTGTTCCATTTGTTAATTTGTTTAAGTTTTTCTTTCAGAATATCTAAAATAGGTCCGCTGAAAGATGTAACAGCACCTTACTTCGACACAATTATTGCATAGCCCTTGAATTAGAGTTGTTTGGTTGCTCTTTAGGCCTCTTCACCTTACTATGATTAAGATTTAAATTGGATTGAAATGCACTTCTAAACAGAGTGCTCTCAATCTCCTTAAGAAAATGAGAAACTTTGTTTCTTATTTTTTTTTATCAGCTAATGAACAAATGGATAAATTACGCATCAAGAATACACCTTGAGAGAACAATAGAAGAATATTTTTTTGGTTTGGAAATGCTGATTTCAAAATATCCCAGAATAAAAAATAAGGAGAAGGAGAAGGATGATACATTGTTATTAATTAATCTTTAAGAAATATTTGATTTCGTTGCAAATTAAAACATTTTAAAACTCTATTACAAATAGATGACTTTTAAAACTTCTGTGAAAAAATTTAAAACTAAAAGTTGGGAGAAATTATTGAAATGGTTCACAAGGATAAAAGAGAAACGAGACTATCAGGAATGACTTTTACAGTTCCTAGCCAGAATCCGTGTGAGGTTATACCTTTACATCTTTCGTTTTTTTCTTTCTTTCTTTCTTTTTGCCTCAAGCACTGAATTTACATAGGCCTACGAGACAGAAACGAAAAAACAGCAAAAACTTAAAACCAGTCAAACAGAACAAAACTAGTGCGAAAATAGCCTTTTCCTAATTTTATTAAAAAAAAAAAAAAAGGACAAAAACACCACCATCACCAACACCACCACCACCAGCAAAAACAAATTGGCACAGTAAAATTGATAAAACAGACATAAAAATTAAAACAGTGACGCAGAAAAAAACTCCTACTGTAAATGTTGGCATTTTTTTAAAAGTTAACTTACTGGCTTCAGGGTTGCATAACCAATAATAATAATAATAATAATAATAATAATAATAATAATAATAATAATAATAATAATAATAATAATAATAATGATAATAATAATAAAGTGCATTTATATAGCGCATACCCAAATGATTAAAATGCTCCATGCGCTTTACAAGAAAAAGAATAAGATAGAAGCAGGCTAGAAGGCCTGAACATACATATATAACATACAGAATGACGTACGTAGCATAAAAAATAACATGCATAACATACATTTGCTTAAGAATATGATACAAGTAAAACATCTACTGCCGGGAATACGTTGTGGTGAATAAATGGTGTTTAAGCTGCCTTTTAAAGGTCTCTATGGAATCAGACTCTCTGATATATCTGGGGAGCCGATTCCACACGGTTGGTGCCTTCAATAATCTATTTTTATGTATAAAAGCGAACTTGGGAGGCTTTGTGAGCGAACTCCTCTGTTCTAATCCAACCTACACCTTTGAAACTTTGCAAAAAAAATCAACACAAACTTCTTTCATCGATTTCCTCAAAATGCATTGTTTGGTCAACATAGGCTAAACTTACGACTATCAATTCAGCGTGTCATTTTTACATTCTTTAACAACGGAAGTCTTTATCATTTGACTTGAGGTGTAGATCTAGGTTTAATCAACTGCTTGGCTACAAAGTCCCGGAAGACAGTGCAATTTTATGCACTTAACGCGAAAATTTATAGCCTTAAAACAAATTGGGAACGAAAAGAGTAACGGTATTAAGTGGATTTCTTTTAATCCAAGAGAAATTCTTCTTCTTCTTCTTCTTATTATTATTATTATCATCATCATCCTTATTATTATTATTATTATTATTATTATTATTATTATTATTATTATTATTATTATTATTATTATTATCATCATCATCTTCTTCTTCTTCTTCTTCTTCTTCTTCTTATGTATTATCATCATCATCATCATCGTCACCATCATTATTTTCTTCTTCTTCTTCTTCTTCTTCTTCTTCTTCTTCTTCTTCTTCTTCTTCTTCTTCTTAATAATAATAATAATATTGATGATTTTGATTTCTCTCCTTTTACCTACATGACTCAGATATAGGCGTGAGCGTATGCCTCCAACTATCTATCTTTATCTTGAATCTAAATATCTCTGTAATTCTAATCCCAGATCTAGATTTAAATCTTAAATCATTTTGAAATTAAAAAACTATAACTAAAATCTAGATCTAGATCAGCTAGAATCTTAAACTTTTTTAGTCTAGCTGCTGAAACTGTCAAGGACCTAGATCTAGAATCTATGTCCAAGCAACTGTCATAGATTCTTTACTTAGATCTTGCTTTATAGAAAGTAGATTTATTCAAGACGGTTTTACTTTCAGAGATTTGCCTCCTATATTGTATGACAACTTTCAGTTTCATTCCCGCCATATCTGACCAGCTGTGCATACTGGCAGTAGATAGCTCATTCACTTGTGTCTTATGAGAACATCAAATAATTATCACAATTTTTGCCTTTTATTTTCCAAAAATGTTGTTTTGGTGAAGCGTCTGAATAAGAGAGAGATAGAGAGAGAGAGAGAGAGAGAGAGAGAGAGAGAGAGAGAGAGAGAGAGAGAGAGAGAGAGAGAGAGAGAGAGAGAGAGAGAGAGAGAGAGAGAGAGAGAGAGAGAGAGAGAGAGAGAGAGAGAGAGAGAGAGAGAGAGAGAGAGAGAGAGAGAGAGAGAGAGAGAGAGAGAGAATTTGTTGTAATGGAATATCTTTATGATAAAAATCGAGCGACTTACAAGACTGGGCGTTGGCAGAGAGGGCAAACATCAACAAGGCGAAAAGGCAGAGGAGGAGGGGAGAGGATGGGGGTGATTCCCGCCACCCCATGATGGCGTTCTACTGGTGAATGCGAGCAGCACCTGAAAACATATTGGGGAGAAATGGCATGAATAGGTTAAATTAGTGAGGTTTGATTTCTTGAAAACAATGTATAATGGTTCCTTCAAACTTTTGAATTATGATAAAACAAAAACAAACATAATAAAATATCCCCGCTACCGACACTTTAAAAAAAAATAGGGGGGAGAGGGGGCAGAAGAACTAGGCCTAGGGAAAAAATCTGAACAAATGAGAGAGCAGTCTTGCGAAGTGTGAGTAAACATTGCAACTCGAAGCTTCTTTTCCGCTGTAAAATCAGCAAGAAAACGTTTGCGTGTTAGAAACACGCCCATTAGATTTGGTTCTCATTTTAAAACTCTCTCTTCCTTAAAGCTATTTTGATTAGTGGATGAGCAATATCAATCTTTTGTATCGTTTTACTTGTTAGAAAGGGAACAAGCTTACTAGTGATGGGAGCTAACTCTTGGAA
>JAWDGP010007563.1:2500-25764 GCA_033675545.1 Elysia crispata
GTGGTGACCTTGTTTGTCTGGGCCGTCCTCTCAACAAATTAAGGTAAAACGGACAGATTCACAAACAGGCCCTTTGGGGATGTCCCGGGTATTTTCGTAATTTTCCGGAGCCGTCATAACTGTTTTGGTCAATGAGGGTGGAAACTTTACTAATCCTGTTTTATAAACTATGGTGTTCGAGTTGAACATTGTGTTAAAAAGTGTCGTAAAATATTATTTTCAGCATAATTGTACATCTTTAAAAACTTAGCAAACATTTTTTTTTTAATTATTACTCTTTGCAAAGTTAATCTGCATTAGAAATAGGATCTAATCTATATCTATATATATCGATATCATGGATGCACGATGTGATGCAAACTTTTTTCGGTTTTTCTTCTGTTCCGAAAATTGTTTGAGTTACTGAATTTCTTACAGTAAATGTTGCATTATTTTTCTGCTCATTCTTTAAAAGTTAGAAAAGGTTTGGAGTAAAAAATAAATAAGCGACACCTTTGTTCTCCGCTCGAAACACCAGTGTGGTATGAAGAGAATATAATCTAAGATCTTCTATATCTATGAAAAGCTCCCACAGTTAAGCACTCTTATCAATTATTCCAACTCATCTTCAAACTATATATGTATAATATGAACATGATTCAATTGGCAGAATATTCTGTGCTTGAAAAAACGTGAGGGTTTTGTCTTCCCTTTAGTTAATCATACTCTACTAACAATGGCTTTAAAATTTCAATATATATATATATAAATTAGGTGATTGATCCGACAAAAGCTATATGTAGATCTACGATATCGTGCCTCTAATGCATCGGATAGACTAGGCCTTGATTACACTGGCTTCGCTCAATATTTATATATATATATATATATATATATATATATATATATATATATATATATATATATTGTATTAAGAGTATACTTTGTAAATCTCTAAATCTAAATCTAGCACCAGTAGTTTTAAGTAAACGGCACAATAGTGACTGCTTCGGGCGTTTTAATCAGACGTACTCAAACTGGATCTAGATCTAGACCTGGCTTGATCTAAGGCTAGATATATATGGTGCATCTTTATAATAATTTTGGAGTCATGTATTTTATTACATTTACAGAGTAAGTTTATGGATGTCTCATATTTTTTTAGTGCTCTATTTTTAAATTATGAGAATGAAAGATGGCAGTTTGAGTGATCTCTCACGGCCTCAGTCCATAGCGGGGAGGTGCCGATTGCAGGCCGGAATTTAGTTAAAGCTGTCTTAGTCTCGCTATTTTTATGTACTCAGAAACTTGAAAAAATTGTTGGCTTAAATCCTAGTAGGAAATTAACCACGTAAATTATAAATTTGTATCCATAGGCCAGGAAAAATGCTGGTACGGTGCTCTTTTTTATGCTTGTCGTCATGGAAAGGAGGTTTGTTGTGACCAAAACTAATATGTCGGACAACCCTAGCAACCACCGAAACGAAAGGACAAAAAAGTTGAAGTTTTTGCTCAGTTTGGACATCTGCGTGTCCTCATTAACCTGTGGTCCTCACTGCCGTCCCGACCTATCGGATATCCGTTAGTTCCGCCTATCAGTTAACTATCACTCCGAACGCATGAAGGGAAACCCGATAGGTTAGTCACAGCCTCAGAGTTTTGAACTCTCTACTTTCTTCAGTTCTTTTCGGAAGGAGCCTAAAGGGCCATCCTCACTGTCGTTCCGAACTATCAGGTATCCGTTAGTTCCGCCCATTGGTTAACTATCACTCCGAACGCATGTCCACACTGTGAGGTAAACCCGATAGGCAGATTGAACGGTTGGCTGGCTCTGAGCTTAAATTTAGATTTTGGCGGGTTGTGTGAAACATTATCACAATGATTATTCCATGCATCTGAGTCGAAGAAAACAAGACGTAGCATAGCAGAGCTTCTGTGTACCTCTGACTTAAAAACTTATTTTAGTTTCGGTGATTCAATTCAACTTTTAAAAGTTGAAAAAATAACAACAGAAAGCGATTACTATATTCTTTACTTTTTTATTTTCCACAAATATTCTTGTTTCCTGTACAATTCGAGAAATTCAATAATTTTTTCTTTTGACCAGAATGTCATTTTTCTTTACCAATTAAATACCAGATACTATTATGATACAAGTATACAACAAGAGGGTCTGAAATCCATTTGGTATAACTTATCTAGCGACAACAAGAAGTCACAGTGTTGTGTAGCACATTGCATGCATTATAGACCTATTTATTTAGCTAGAATCTAGATCCAGGCTTTAATATTACTCAACGGAAAAAATGTGGGAGGAACACAGAGGGAAAAGTAAGTGTAGTTGATCTTTCTATCTTGAAAAGGAAGAGACAAGAGAGAGAGAGAGAGAGAGAGAGAGAGAGAGAGAGAGAGAGAGAGAGAGAGAGAGAGAGAGAGAGAGAGAGAGAGAGATAAGGTAGTGGTTAATGAAAATTAAAACGATCTTTCTAAATAATTGTTAAAAATTGTTATTCGCGAACATTTTCACTAATTTCAATACGCTGAATCTGAATTTGTTAATAGATTTGGGCTACGGTTAATATTTAAAAAAAAATTTAAAACAAATTTAATTTTCCTGCGGCCATCAATCACCGACGCCGCCAGCCACGACCCGGCTATCAAATAACTGCGACAAAATATCAAGCATGTTGGATTCGTCGGGCGGCGTGACGGTGGCCCCATGGAGTGACGAAAAACTGCGAGATTTTCTCGTCCACACTGTCAGTTCCACCTCACGGGTCGGCCCATCGGGCGCTCAATAGGTAACCGATAGTTCGGAGTGACAATGTGGACGCCGCTTAAGTTAAACAGTCACGGAATCTTTGTCAGCAGTTTTGTCGAATTCACGCACAAAATCCAGCAACAACTGGTAAGATTTTTCTTTCAGAAAGCGATTACAGTACTATATTCTTTACTTTTTTATTTTCCACAAATATTCTTGTTTCCTGAACAATTCGAGAAATTCAATAATTTTTCCTTTCGATTAGGATGCCATTTTTCTCTACCATTCAAATACTGAACAGTATTATGTTACAATTATACAACAAGGGGGTCTGAAATCAATTTGGTATAACTTAAGCTCTCCAGCGGCAACAAGAAGTCACAGTGATGTGTAGCACATTGCATGCATCATAGGCCTATTTATTAGGCTAGAATCTAGATACAGGCTTGAATATTACTTGACAGAAAAAAATGTGGGAGGAACAAAGATAGAAAAATAAGTGTATTTGATCTTTCTATCTTGGAAAGAAAGAGACAAGAGAGAGAGAGAGAGAGAGAGAGAGAGAGAGAGAGAGAGAGAGAGAGAGAGAGAGAGAGAGAGAGAGAGAGAGAGAGAGAGAGAGAGAGAGAAGATAGCGGTTAATGAAAATTAAAACGATCTTTCTAAATAATGGTTAAAAATTGTTGCTCGGAAACAATTTCACTAATTTTAATACGCTGAATCTGAATTTATTAATAGATTTGGGCTACGGTTAATATTAAAAAAAAAAATTAAAACAAATTTGTTTTCCCTGCGCCCATCCATCACCGACGCCGCCAGCCACGCCCCGGCTATCAAATAACTGCGCCAAAATAACAAGCGCGCTAGATTCGTCGGGCGGCGTAACGATGACCTCATGGAGTGACGGAAAAGTGTGAGATTTTCTCGCCCACACTGTCAGTTCCACCTCACGTGTCAACCCATCGGGCGCCCAATAGGTACCCGATAGTAAACTATGAGATTTTCTCGCCCACACTGTCAGTTCCAACTCACGGGTCAACCCATCGGGCGCCCAATAGGTACCCGATAGTAAACTATGAGATTTTCTCGTCCACACCGTCAGTTCCACCTCACAGGTCGACCCATCGGGCGCCCAATAGGTACCCGATAGTTCGGAGTGACAATGTGGATGCTGCTTTAGTTTACTCTAAAAAGGCAGGAAGCTTTTGGTATGAATAAATAATTAAATCTGTTATTATTTTTTTCTATCTAAATTTATGATTTCCCGGTATGAAAAATGATCAGATACTTTGCAGTTCAATATTTTTTTTTTACAGAGCTGTAGCCATAAATGGCATGACACGTTTTTCTTACGATTGCTGTAATCATCGTTATGAAAAGGAATCACTCATTTTGCTGTTTGGCATTTTTTGAAGAGCTGTGTATGGTATAACACGTTTTTGTTTTCGTTTTTCTCATACGAATGTTCTGTTCAGTGATAGAATTTCGACTAGGGGGTTCTTTTTACACAAAATTGCTGGGAAAGAAAAATGAGACAGAATGTGGGATAAGTTTTACTTAATCTACAAAATAACCCTCCCCCCCCTCCTCTCTCTCTCTCTCTCTCTCACTCTCGGTCTCACTCTCTCTCTCTCTCTCTCTCTCTCTCTCTCTCTCTCTCTATATATATATATATATATATATATATATATAATATAAACGTGTGAGTTGAGAGGACTATTTTTTTGTTATCACAACTTAAACACCTCAGTATAGAAGTTGCCCTATATCGTGATGTCGGCCTTGCAACTTGTTATCTACCACCAAAACAAGTGAAGGCCTCCAAAAAGAGATCTGAAAAAATCTTCAAAAAATAACAACCTGAACATAACTATTGAAGAAAATAAAAAAAAACATAACAAAAAGCAAACAACCCCCCCTCCAAAATGGAATTCCTAGATCTGACCCTCCTCGATTTAAAAAGCAACATATATAAACCCTACAAGAAACCTAATAGCAGTGTAATCTACATCGGTAAGCACAGCAACCGACCCACTTTATTTTATAGAATGTACCCAGATGTAGCAACTACCGTTTAAATATCAATTCGAAATACGAGGAGGTCTTCAAACAAGTCAACCCCTACTTACAGCAACGCTCTCAAGATGGGCGGACCCGACCAACCGTTACAAAACAGCGATAATAGAGTTATAAAATCTACACGTATCAACAAAGAGAAAGAAAAAATATGAACGGAAGAGAAAAATAATTTGGTTTTACCCGTCATTCAAACAGAACGTCAAAATAAACGTGGCGACAAACTTCCTTAATCTGATCGACAAACGCCTCCCGAAAACGGATAAGCTTCGTAAAATTATAAACAGAAACATTGTAAAAGTTAGCTACAGATGTTCACCGAACCAAAAACGATCCCAAATCACGACAAATACTTGTTTCAGGGACACACACACACACACACACACACACAAAAGAACCCTCAAACAGAGCAAAACTCTGTGACTGCCCATTGTATGAATCGGAAAATGACTTAACAAAAGCTGCAGTGACAGAGACAAGAAAGAAAAATCGAGAAATTTATGATGAATTGTTATTATTATTATTATTATTATTATTATTATTATTATTATTATTATTATTATTATTATTATTATTATTATTATTATTATTATTGTTATTATTATTATTATTATTATTATTATTATTATTATCATTATTATTATTATTATTATTATTATTATTATTATTATTATTATTATTATTATTATTATTATTATTATTATTATTATTATAATAATCAATTTCAGGTTCACAATTGTTCTATCGTAATTTAAAACAAACACAAAATTAACGAAGCAAAACCAAAAAAAAAAAAAACCCAAAAAAACAAAAAACAAAAACAACAAAACAAATAAATAAAAATGAAAAGAAAGAAAAAAGATGGAACATCATTTTTATTCATTTACACATTTCTTTTTACGCTGCGAAAGATATTCCCACTGAAGCCTGGCACTAAGTCTATAGCTGCTTGATCCTTGACCACTGACTTCCCTCTCAACACCTAGGAGGTGAAGGACAGGACACTGAAATAGTCGACTCGGACACTGTCCACACAGTGGGCAAGCGATGATGGATGTCCGGTTCAGGGCCAGAATGTAGGAGAAGTGGGGAGGGGGAGAATAACTGAAGTTATAGAATGAGAGAAGATTAGCAGCAGTGAAGAGATAAGTTAGTCTTTTGAACCTAGTCAACAGTACAGTGATAGCTTACTCTAACAAACCTTGTCAAAGTTGTCATTACTACTGCTACTACTGTTACTACTGCTACTACTACTACTACTACTACTACTACTACTACTACTACTACTACTACTACTACTACTACTACTACTACTACTACTACTATTTCTACTGCTGCTGCTGCTGCTGCTGCTACTACTACTACTACTACTACTACTAGTACTACTACTATTTCTACTGCTGCTGCCGCTGCTGCTGCTGCTGCTGCTGCTACTACTACTACTACTACTACTACTACTACTACTACGACTACTACTGCTACTACTGCTACTACTACTACTACTACTACTACTACTACTACTACTACTACTACTACTACTACTACTACTACTACTACTACTACTGCTGCTGCTGCTGCTGCTGCTACTACTACTACTACTACTACTACTACTACTACTACTACTACTGCTGCTGTTGCTGCTGCTGCTCCTCCTCCTCTTCCTTCTCTTCCTCCTCCTCCTCTTACTACTACACCTACTACTACTACTACTACTACTACTACTACTACTACTACTACTACTACTACTACTACTACTACTACTACTACTACTACTACTACTAATACTACTACTACTACTACTACTACTAAAACTACTACTTTTATCGTTATAGTTATTTTTATTACTATTACTACCACTACTACTACTACTGCTACTACTAATCCTTTTTTTACTACTAGTACTACTACTACTACTACTACTACTACTACTACGACTACTACTACTACTACTACTACTACTACTACTACTACTACTACTACTACTACTACTACTACTACTACTACTACTACTACTACTACTACTATTACTACTACTATTATTATTATTATTATTATTATTATTATTATTATTATTATTATTATTATTACTATTATTATTATTATTATTATTATTATTATTATTATTATTATTATTATTATTATGATCACTTTTTTGTGTTATTTACTCTCGCGAGAAACACCCCTAAGATTTGCTCTAGCAAGACTTCGTCAAGTGACAGCAGGGTAAAAAGCGTGCTTTACATGCATGAAAGAAATAATATCACAGCCAGACATTACTTATTTCAAATCTCTAATATTTTGAGATCATTCTTCGAAGAAATGGAGGTATTAATTTTTGTTATATTCTCCTGTAAAAAATCTCAAAGCACATCACACCTGAGAGTTGAATCAGGAAACTTAGCGGAGCATTTTTCAAGTGCAAAAAAAAGGCATTTCTTTAACATTCAAAAAAAAAAAAAAACTACTTCTGGAAAAAAAAAATCACTTCTGAAAGAGACAGCTTTACCCATCCCAATTTATCATTTTCCTGGAGTGTTTTCGCAATTTTCTCCTGATATTCTTTTAATAGTATCCCCTCTCTTTGGGTTTGTTATTTCTACTTCACATTGTTAAAAATCTGAACTCTCCACAGTCTCTGAGTAACTCTAGGTTTAACATCGACCCGCAGAAGAAGTCTCTTGTAAATAAAACTAAAACTGGTTTGCTCTTTGCTTCAGAATTATTGTCTCTGTATTTTCAGTGATATAAACTGATGATATGATCGATGTGTAAGAACAACCAGTACTTAGATACTATCTGTGACAGATACTATTTTTTGGACTATGTAAAAATTATAGATTAAACAAGTGCTTAACTCTTGGGCACACCTATATATAAGTCCAAGAATCCGTAGTATACATGGGTGAAAGATGGTAAAATAACTTAAGGTGGAAACAATCAACCCACGTGGACTTATATGGACAAATATTACAAACATAGTGAATATACGATTCCCTATTTTGTAATGTTACCGTACTGATGAAGAAAATTTTTATGGCGAAACGTCTATTTGTAATTTTGAATTTTCTAATCTTTGTCCATATGAGGTCAGGTTGGGTGATTGTTTAGACCCTAAGTCAGACTATATAACAAAGACTTGCAAACAGCTCTACCGCTTCATTAAAAAAAAAAAAATTGTGCTTTCGTCGGTATTATGCGGCTCAACTGTTTGAAAGAATCCTAGAGAGAGGATCAACTGTTTGAAAGAATCCTAGAGAGAGGCTCAACTGTTTGAAAGTATCCTAGAGAGAGGCTCAACTGTTTGAAAGAATCCCAGAGAGAGGCTCAACTGTTTGAAAGAATCCTAGAGAGAGGCTCGACTGTTTGAAAGAATCCTAGAGAGAGGCTCGACTGTTTGAAAGAATCCTAGAGAGAGGCTCAACTGTTTGAAAGAATCCTAGAGAGAGGCTCGACTGTTTGAAAGAATCCTAGAGAGAGGCTCAACTGTTTGAAAGAATCCTAGAGAGAGGCTCAACTGTTTGAAAGAATCCTAGAGAGAGGTTCAACTGTTTGAAAGAATCCTAGAGAGAGGCTCAACTGTTTGAAAGAACCCTAGAGAGAGGCTCGACTGTTTGAAAGAATCCTAGAGAGAGGCTCGACTGTTTGAAAGAACCCTAGAGAGAGGCTCGACTGTTTGAAAGAATCCTAGAGAGAGGCTCGACTGTTTGAAAGAATCATAGAGAGAGGCTCGACTGTTTGAAAGAATCCTAGAGAGAGGCTCAACTGTTTGAAAGAATCCTAGAGAGAGGCTCGACTGTTTGAAAGAACCCTAGAGAGAGGCTCAACTGTTTGAAAGAATCCTAGAGAGAGGCTCGACTGTTTGAAAGAATCCTAGAGAGAGGCTCAACTGTTTGAAAGAATCCTAGAGAGAGGCTCAACTGTTTGAAAGAATCCTAGAGAGAGGCTTGACTGTTTGAAAGAATCCTAGAGAGAGGCTCGAATGTTTGAAAGAATGCTAGAGAGAGGCTCAACTGTTTGCAAGAATCCTAGAGAGAGGCTCGACTGTTTGAAAGAATCCTAGAGAGAGGTTCAACTGTTTGAAAGAATCCTAGAGAGAGGCTCAACTGTTTGAATGAATCCTAGAGAGAGGCTCAACTGTTTGAAAGAATCCTAGAGAGAGGCTCGACTGTTTGAAAGAATCCTAGAGAGAGGCTCGACTGTTTGAAAGAATCCTAGAGAGAGGCTCGACTGTTTGAAAGAATCCTAGAGAGAGGCTAAACTGTTTGAAAGAACCGTAGAGAGAGGCTCAACTGTTTGAAAGAATCCTAGAGAGAGGCTCGACTGTTTGAAAGAATCCTAGAGAGAGGCTCAACTGTTTCAAAGAATCCTAGAGAGAGGCTCGACTGTTTGAAAGAATCCTAGAGAGAGGCTCAACTGTTTGAAAGAATCCTAGAGAGAGGCTCAACTGTTTGAAAGAATCCTAGAGAGAGGCTCGACTGTTTGAAAGAATCCTAGAGAGAGGCTCAACTGTTTGAAAGAATCCTAGAGAGAGGCTCGACTGTTTGAAAGAATCCTAGAGAGAAGCTCAACTGTTTGAAAGAATCCTAGAGAGAGGCTCGACTGTTTGAAAGAATCTGTGAGTGAAGTTCATAAGCAGTGGGGGAATGAAAAGCGAGAATGTATGTGCCTTAGCCTTAGCCTTAGATTTAGCCTTGGAACTATAAAAGACGACGAACACGAGGATTCGCCCTCTTTGCACATAGCATTTTTGTTGAGAAAGACAGGAGATTTTACATCTGTAAAACTAAATCGGGAGAGGTGAGAAATTATAAGATCTGGATCAAGATTTTGATTTTATTAATATTAACGTAAATTGTAAAATAATAACGAATTTAGAGATTTAAAGAAATAATTAATTTCATTTCAGAAGTTTTTCTTTATTATGTCTGAATCATAATGTTGATTGTTGTTAATATAGATTAACGATTGAATAGCTGATGCTAAATTAAAAACTGTTTTCCTATTCTGTTGCAGGAAAAATTGTAATAAAAATTTAGCCCCGAACAGAAGAAACTAAAAAGAAACAAAAATTAACAAAATATTATCAAATCTCCTAAGTTTCAACATATGAAATTATTATTGACAAAAGTGAAAGGGCAGTTTGTTGCTGCGTCAATAAACGAAAAGAAAGAAATTGTGTCCTAAGTGACGGAAAAAAAAAAAAAAAAAATTTATATTTATTCTGATATGTCATAAAGAAAACGGAACTCATGAACTGATATATAAGAAAAAAAAACTATAATATTCTGAAAAGACAATTTTGTTATAAAAGAAAGCGAAGTCAAGAAAAGGGACTATTAAAACAAGGACTGGTGTGTGTTGACAAACAAGAACTGGTGTGTGTGAACAAACAAGATCTGGTGATTGGAAGCAAGAAATGGAATGTACAAAAAAAGAAAAATGTAATAATAAGATAAAATATACATAAGAATTAAATAGCGTAGGTTTAATTTATAATTTTGTTTTATAGATATATTTATTTAGTTTAAGATTATTGTTTTGTTTTTGTATTATGTATAAGGGGGGCATTCATTAGAATAAATATTGGAAATTTAAAATATTGTTGGGTTTTTATTTTGTCACATAAGTCTATATATATATATGTTTATAACATAGTTAAAAGAAAATTTATTATGGATTATAATTAATTTTAAACTAAGTAAAAAAAATAATTTGTTTTATAGAATTTGAGTCCTTTGCAAGGAATTATAATCAAATTTTATAAATTAGAGTAAAATTAGATATCCCTTTGTATAATAATATAGTGGGAACATTAGAGAGGGAGTTTAATCTTTTACATGGAGGGGACATGTATAGATAGAAGACAGAAGATACTTTAGCACGGGGGATATATTTTACATGGAGGGGACACTATTGGGAACATTTTAGGGGCAATTGACTATATTGTAATTATATAACGGTAATCCTATATCAGTTTTGCCATTCTCTTTTAAAAAAGATTTTTCCTCTCCTCGATTTTCATCCCATTATATGCAATACACATATTATGTTCTAATATCGAACTATTATTTTTATCTCCACGAGTCGGTTTCATCACCACACTGGGCGGTACAGCCACTGGGACGACCACAGTGTTGAGACAGGTGTATTGCGGGGGAGTTCGTCGGCGTGTTGACTCCGGGTCGAGAGAAGCAACTAAAAGCTAAGTGAATTTTTTCCCTGTCACATTACCCGGAGATACGACGAACCTATTACAAAAATAACTAACATAGTGTTTTACCTGAGACAGTGACATACTCGCAAATCTTATTGTGTTATAATTGTATCTATATCGGAGAGGTGGTGCGGGTATTGTCTCTTTTGTCAGCAGAGTTTTTCCGAGTTTTTTTTAATATAACTATCCAAGTATTTTCTCTAGATTGTTAATTGACCCCCTTAAATATAGTTTAATCTAGAATTAAGTACAACCCGATCGTTATATTATTTGATAAGTGGTAATACATTCCGAAAATTTTCTAAGACTCCGCTGATTCTTGAGATAATATAGTTCTGTAGGTTGTATCTTATTCATTTCACAAAACACATAACAGAATCCTAGAGAGAGGCTCAACTGTTTGAAAGAATCCTAGAGAGAGGCTCAACTGTTTGAAAGAATCCTAGAGAGGCTCGACTGTTTGAAAGAATCCTAGAGAGAGGCTCAACTGTTTGAAAGAATCCTAGAGAGAGGCTCAACTGTTTGAAAGAATCCTAGAGAGAGGCTCAACTGTTTGAAAGAATCCTAGAGAGAGGTTCAACTGTTTGAAAGAATCCTAGAGAGAGGCTCAACTGTTTGAAAGAATCCTAGAGAGAGGCTCAACTGTTTGAAAGAATCCTAGAGAGAGGCTCCACTGTTTGAAAGAATCCTAGAGAGAGGCTCAACTGTTTGAAAGAATCCAAGTGATTAGTTGGGGGGGGGGGGGGGGGGGGGGGGGGCGGCAGTGCGCAGATTAATTCAAGGTTCAGAGTAAATTATTTTCTCCACTATTTACAAAAACCTTAAATCTAATGTTTTACAACCGTTTTTTTTAACTTTCCAATGCGGCAACATTATGTATTGTTTTTAAAAAAAATCAATACAACTGGTTTCGACAAGATAAGATAAAGATTTTCTTTACTCTAAAAATTTCTGTAAATCTGCTTTCGATTCAAAGCCATTATATTCCCGTCTTTCCGATAAATAACTTCTCAACTTATTTTGCTACAAGCACGACGCAGTTTTTCGCCTGGATCCAAATTTAGATCGGTATGTATTCTAGAATCGAAGCAGCAGAAAGCGATTCGTTTAAAAAAACATAACTTCAGCGAGGTCTACATGTAATTTATTTGCAAACACACTCAGAAATCTGTTCGACCCGAAAATTTACTTTTCTTATACCACCGCGCCAGAGGATAGAATCAACGTGACCTTGAGAACAAGCCTTGTCTTCCGGCAGCTACACACTTGTCCTGAGGTCACAGTGACATTGTGTTGACTGCTGTGCTAGAGCTTGTTATGACCGCGAAGTTTGTTTTACAAATACTCAATACATTGCTGTTTTGGGGATTGGATGCCTGGGTTTTTTTGTTCAAGAATTTAACATAAAGTTTGAGCTATGGGTCTGTAATTTTATTTTAAAGGTAAGTATACTTTAATATTATCTTAAACACATAGAAAACTCGACGCCCCAGTTTTCATTTGTTCTAAGTCCAGATTCACTAAAATTAGAGCTAGCGTCAATTTCCATACCATAAAAACATTATCGATAAGTCCTGTTAATTTTTAGAACCAACAACAGTAAAGCAAAATGGGTCAAGTTGCCAATCATTTGTTCTACATATCCAACATATGAGTAGAAGGTGAATAAAGGTTAAAAAGACATTTTCTCAAAACTACGTCATTTGGACATAGAACAAATGAAACCTGAGGCGTCGAACTATTTTCTAGGTCTAGATTAGACATTAGCCTCGAGTGGGAACTCGTGAGTGATTTAGAATTTAGACCTAAAATGTAGAATCTCTAGAGAGAGAGCAAGAAGGAAAGTGACATGGAAAGAGTACCTTTTAGGTACGGACGGTTTTTTTTTTTTTACATGGAAGAAACAGTTAGCAACCCTATAGTGTGTTTCCTCCTTGCAACTTAGTGTTTTAAAATGATTTAAACTTACGTTAGTCATTAAGAGTCGGCAAAGACAGAGCTGAAATAAATTAATTTTTCTTCATTGTGTAACCACAAGCAAAAGCCAAAACCAATCTATTTCTATGGTCCCGATCAAACGAAGTCCTCTTTGGTGTGTAAATTAGTCCGTACCTAAAAGGAACTCTTTCCGAAAGACATTTATAAAACAGAGATCTAGATCTAGATCTGAACTCAAGATGTGCTAAGTTTAACTATAAGTTTAAATCATACATTCAACCTTGATTAAGCTCTACTGATGTTATCTAGATCTAGATGTATTATCGTAGAATCTAATCCTAATATAAGCCTAATCTATGTGTACACAGAGAAAGCAATTTCCAGATCTTATTTAGATCTAGATAAAAATCTCCAGCTCCAGATAACAAGAAGTCTAGATGTCTAGATTCTATAGCATTTTAACAAGATTGTTTTTTAATCAAAAAGTTTAGATTAGATCTAAATTTTAGATATATAGAAATCTAGAGATATCTTTGATTTTGATCCAAATGTTTTAAATTGCTTTTCTTACATAGTGACGTGTCAGTCTGATCCTAGAGACTATACTCAAGGCTATTCATCTAAAATTGAAATGTCTATTTTCCTAAAGTACATTGTGTGCGATTGATTCTACTACTTTTAAGCCAATTTATTGTTAAAAATTTCACTAAAAAAGTGTACAGTACATGCTTAAATCTTTAATCTTTACTCTGAATAAAAATGTAATATTTGAATGAAAGTTGTGAATGCTTCATTCAACATCAACAATTTATTTCAATCTTTTTCTTTAATTTACAAGAAACGAGCCTCTGCTTGTTAGCATCAAGCTGCGAAAGTGTTATGTGGGGAGGTGCAAAACAAACTACCCGAGTCAACGAGTGGAGCACCTGAAATTATCACCATATACGGCTTTCCAAACAAATATAGCTATGAACATGCTCAGCAATCGGCATGTTTACCCAACAAAATTGAACCAGAGCGGATTACAGAGAATTTTGGAGCATGCGCTAAACATTTCCCACCAAATACGCTCATGGTTCGTCGTGGTTGCCATCTCGTACCTGCAGTTCCCCCTTGCATAATTATTCTTCGACGTGCCACCCCCCCACCCCCTGTTTACCAGCGTCACCCAGTCAGTCTCGTCCTACAACTAAGTCCAGCAGTGGTACCAGAGCAAAGGCCACAGAAAATGACGAAATGGCTGCGTTCAAAGAAATGAATAAATGAATAAATTTGGATTATCTGCTGACTTCCTCTCTGCCGTGCAGACAAAGTATGCTGAACTGGGAATCGTTGTTGCAAATGACAACAAGAGCTTCTTCCTCTTCTGCAGGCTCAGAAAAGGACTAGTCCACACATTTTCACTGTAGCGTGACATTCGTATTCACGATAAAACTGGACAGGTTGACGCTGTCATTGGCGAACTTCACCGCAACCTGAAACAAGTGACACACCCAAGCTTTCCCCCGAAACACAGATTTTTTTTGTTTTTTGTTACTGGAGTTAGCTAGAGGAGCTTGTTCGTTTTCTGAAGGTGGATTCTGATACTCCCCCATGACAAGAAAGAGGACTTCATTCTTCGTCAGGTCCACCTTCACTTCAGAATTCTCCCTGCGATTCTCGTCTTTATGACATAGACGAGTTGTGCCTTGGCCTCGCATGGTGCACAAGATCAATAACTCTGTACTGTGAGATAAGGAAGCATATCCAGTTACCCTCCCTCACAACCCTTGCAAGGATAACCAGGACAGCGAAAAACACTACTAGTGAAGACCTGTTTCATAATGTATTCAGTGGGTTGGAGGATCGCAGCCAAAACTGTCTCATCTTTGTTGGCGAAATAATTATAATTATGTCAAGGCATCCCTTTCGTATCGTGATTTTTTTTTGTTATGCTGTTGATCAACCGGAGAAAAAAAAGCAACAACTTTATTGTTTATGATGGTGAAGTGCATGTTTGGGGGACCCAAAATACTTACCAAGCCGTTGCCTTGCGCTGGATTTAAAGCATTGTTTCAGTTCTGAATTGTGTCGGACCTCATAAAGTCGTCAGAGAAATGTGGGGCGACAGCCAACGCCATCACCCATGACAACAGTAGATTGAATCAATCTTTTTCAAAATGTTCCAACCAGTGAGCCCGCAGAAACCATGGATTGTTCAATCCCATCGAATTCTTCACGGCCACTGTTTCTGCTCTTTGATCCGGTGCATCTGATAAAAAACTTGCGCAATAACTGGATCATAGAAGCAACCAAAACAATTTCTTTTCCAGTCCAAGGTGGCAAAATATCGGCCCAATGGTCTGATTTGGAAGAATTACACAGAAAAAAAAGAAGCCACCACCGTCAAACTGTCCAAGCTGACCAAATCCTCAATTGCCCCAAACAAAATTGAGAAACAGAAAGTTTCATTGGCGTTAAATGTTTTTTTTTTGTGACGAGGCAAGTTGTTCTCTTAAGACACCCAACACTACAACAGCTTCATGGCAAGCAACAACATTCTACATTGAGCAGGTGATAAAGCTGTAGAAGTCGTTTAACACAAAGTCTCCATATCAAGCTGGACGCCGACGAGACTCCGACCGTTTTGCCATCGACATGGGAGAGAATGGCAGGAAAGGCCTGCAGACCGTAACAATGTGGGCTCATATGGCTTGCTGCCTCAGCCTCCCTAAAAGCCATATCAGGGTGCAAACTTTCACAAAGGACACAGCTGAAGCTTTAGCTTGGACCTGCAAATGTCTGGTCGAGCTCTGCAACCATCTTCCACACAGTCTAGCATCGAATCGGCACCAGTACGTCTGCCTTGGATTTTTTTTACAGATGATCTGAAAAGGCACTTTGGGTACTTCAGAATGTCAGAAGATAGCAACTACTTCCTCACAGGTGCTGCAAATACATTCTAAAGACCAGGCAAGACTATTGCTTTAAACAGCTCCTGAAACAGACTTTGGTGTGTATTCACACACAACTCTCACCATTGTGCACTGTGCAATGAACCGCTGTCTGACAGCGAGCTTCTTCTTTCAGACGATAATGGCTGAAGGTGGCTCAAACGCTTCTGTTGATGAAAAGCAGGCAATTTTTCACATCACCGGCAACGTAGCCTCAAAGCATACAGATTTGTCGCGTACTTCAACCTCATCAGAAACATCCTCAGATATGCAAGCCTTTCTGACGCAACTGGACCGGGGTGGTCATACATAGCCCTCCGACATCCTGTTTGCATTTGCCCTCCTTGCCTGTTCATTCTTCGCACAGTCATCACAGCGCTTCTGCCGGAACAGGCTCACGTCCACCCTCTCCCAGTTTCCAGACCTTTTCCCACCTGAACCACGTGATTCCCATGGCTGCTACACAGCGTGCGGCTATCATCTTAATGAAACGTTTCTGTCTCCAGACTGACCAAGAGGGAAATAGTAAATACAACAAGAAAATCACCAAACTCGTCTAAGCCATCACAGATGCCGCATTCCCTGGAGGCATTAAAGCAGTCCGTTTCAGGACTCCCTTTCCATTCGGGGTTGCCTTGACGTGGAGGAAAGGTTTACAGGCCTTTTTCAATTTAAAGTCCAACAAAAATAAACTGCCGGCTGCCCAGAACATCTTGTGACCACTCAAGTTGGATTATAAATACTGGTGTCCAGCTTAATCTTGAGCAGGTAAGAAAAAGTAGTCTTAAGTAACTATAAATACGGGTACTTTTTTGGCGTCTCTAACCCCTTTGAATCTCTCTCTGTCTGTCTGTTTAATTAGAAGAGCAAAAACACCACACTTGGAGGACAACTTGGTTATTACAAAGGATCCAAAAAGGACGCGTGTGTGTCTTAAAATAGTATGATGCAGGGTCTAAAAAGAGACAGGCACAAAACTTTTTAACTACGGGCTAAAAAAAGAAACAACACAACTGTCTGTCTCTGTCTGTCTGTCTCTTTCCGCCTCTCTCTCTGTGTCTCTTTCTCTCTCTTTCCGTCTGTCTGTCTCTTTCTGCGTCTCTCTATCTCTCTCTTTCCGTCTGTCTGTCTGTCTGTCTGTCTGTCTCTCTATCTCTCTCTTTCCGTCTGTCTGTCTGTCTGTCTGTCTCTTTCGCCTCTCTCTCAGTGTCTCTTTCTCTCTCTCTGTCTGTCTCTTTCTGCGTCTCTCTATCTCTCTCTTTCCGTCTGTCTGTCTGTCTCTGTCTGTCTTTCTCTCTCTCTCTTTCTGTCTGTCTGTCTTCTTTCCGCCTCTCTCTCTGTCTCTCTTTCCGTCTGTCTCTCTGTCTCTTTCTATATATATCTCTCTCCCTCTGTCTCTTTCTATATCTGTCTCTCTCCCTCTCCCTCTCTCATTCTCTCTGTCTCTGTCTCTCCCTCTCTCCCTATTTCCTACCCGTTTTCCAGTCTATGTGCACGTCTCTAACCATGTACTGTTCTCATCCATATTGCGAGATGAAGAAGAGATAAATCGGTATCAAATCCGCCTCAAGCTTTCTCTTCCCTGTTACAGGACAGGTGTATGGGGAACACTCCCCCCTCTCTCTCTCTCTCTCTCTCTCTGTCTCTCTTTCTCTGTATCTCTCTCTATCTCTGTCTCTGTCTTTCTGTCCGTCTTTCTCTGTCTGTCTGTCTGTTTCTTTGTCTGTCTCTCTCTCTCACTTCCTCTCTCTCTCCCTGTTTCCTACCCCACTCGTTTTCCAGTCTATGTACAGGTCTTTAACCATCAAACATATTCTGTCCTCATCCATATTGCAAGATGAAGATCAGATAAATCAGTATGGCGAATCCGCCTCAAACTTTCTCTTTCCTGTTACAGGACAGGTGTATGGGGAACACGCCTCTCTCTCTCTCTCTCTCTCTCTCTCTCTCTCTCTCTCTCTCTCTCTCTCTCTCTCTCTCTCTCTCTCTCCTCATTCTCATATCCTTCGTCTCTCTATTTCTCATCCTTTTCTCTCTCTCTCTCTCTCTCTTTCTCTCTCTCTCTCTCTCTCTCTCTCTCTCTCTCTCTCTCTCTCTCTCTCTCTCTCTCTCTCTCTCTCTCTCCTAAAAGCACGTGTGTCATCACTGTTATCGTTCTGGAGCTGTTTCTCAAAATATTTAAGCACTATCTAGGTAGCGCTAACCCTCTTCATGTTTCCCTCTCGGTCTGTTTGGAGAAGGCAGGAGAAAAAAATCGACAGACGAAGAAAATTGACGCGGCTTCTGAGCCGTTCAGTCAAGGATTAACAATAAAGCAGATTTTTATTATTATTATTATTATTATTATTATTATTATTATTATTATTATTATTATTATTATTATTATTATTATTATTATTTAGAATGTGAAATAATGGACAGAAAAATGGATTTAATACCGACTATACATACTCAAACATTCTAGGTCTATGTAATTATTTGGCTCTACGTTGCGCATTTCAAAGAATGGATTTAACAAAGGTTGAAGTTCAAATCTAAACGCGTAAAATAGGGGCCGCAGCAGATGGCAAACACAACAACCTCAATAACGACAGCAACAACATCAAGGATAGCAATAACAAGAAGAAAAAGTTAAGACTCCCGCTCCACACACTCACACACACACCACACCTACACACACGCACAAATATTCACCTGAAAGAAAAACTTATCAAAATTATTTTGAAATCCGAGCTTAAGCAAAAAACAGCAAAATAAAACTAAAAAAAAAAATGTTCTTTTGGAATCCCTTAAAAAAAAAAAAAAAAAAAAATTAACGTTTAAAATTTTGTATTAAAAAAAAAAAAGCGAAATAAAAAAAAAACAAAAAAAAAAAAAAAACCACAAAAAAAAAAAATTGAGCGTTTAAAAATTTTTATTAAAAAAAAAAAAGCGAAATAACAAAAAAAAAAAAAAACAAAACAAACAAAAAAAAAAGAACCCAAAAACCAAAGGTTCATAAAAGAGTTACAAACCATTATCCCTCCCCCCCCCCCCCCCCCCCTTTTTCTCTTAAAAAAAAAAAAAAAAAAAAAAAAAAAAATCCAGACCCATCCTGCCTTTATATATGTTTTTTTTTTTTTTTTTTTTTTCTAAATAACGTGATTCTGTAGTCACAAAACAAGTCAAGACGAGTTTTGGTCTTTCAATACTACAGGCATTATTTTTTTCCCTCTAAACTTTTTGCACGCATTCACATTTTTAGGCGCAGAAAACAATGCGACATTTTTCAACAGGCATTTAAATGGTTAGAATTAGAAACCGGAAGTCGTTGTTTGATGTTGCTTTCATGTGTCTCGTTATTTTACCACCCTAAAGGAAAACAAATAAAAACGATAAACCAAAAAAAAAATAACAAAAACAAAAAACCATAGGAAACCATTTTTTTTTCACATCACAAGCCTACATTGCAAAGCAAACTGAATCTTACCCATTTATTTATTGTGCTAGATGGTTGAATTATCGAAGTTACGGTTACGATTATAGTAGCTGGACTTTAAGCATAATGGTTTTGAAAATTGCCTGTTAATGTTGGAGAGTGGATGAAAACAATCAAGCGGTTTCACGCTGCGGTAATCAAACATCGAGATGTGGCGGTTCGTGAATATGTTCAGATCGAAGTAATTTCCAAGCTGAAAAAAGCTGTGATCAGAGATTTTCTTAGATTTCATTTTTTAAAAAAATTCTTTTTCGATCAGCAGATGCTCATGAATTTACAAGCTACCTAGCGTCTGGGAATTCTTGTGCATTTCACTAATATTGGTGTACAAAGAGAAAAAAAAAATAATCCTGTACACCACAAACGGCGAGCCAATAAGGTTTCCTTATCAGCCGTATTTCAAAATACAGTATTTTGACTGTAGTTGCCTGTTTACTTTACAGATTTTCCAACATCATGATTGAACTCCGTTATGTAGCGTTTATCTCTCAGAGCATAGTACGAAATAGCTAAAGTTAGATCTATTTTATTTCGTTTATTACACTATTAAAAATTCTTCTTCTTCTTCTTCTTCTTCTTCTTATTCTTCTTCTTCTTCTTCTTCTTCTTCTTCTTCTTCTTCTTCTTCTTCTTCTTCTTCTTCTTCTTCTTCTTCTTCTTCTTCTTCTTCTTCTTCTTCTTCTGATTATCATCAACATTATCATCTTCACCATCATTATCATCATCATCATCATCATCATCATCATTATTATTATTATTATTATTATTATTATTATTATTATTATTATTATTATTATCGTCGTCGTCGTCGTCGTCTTCGTAGCGTCCTTCTTCTTCTTCTTCTTCTTATCTTTTTAACATATGGAGAGGGAGAGAGAGAGAGAGAGAGAGAGAGAGAGAGAGAGAGAGAGAGAGAGAGAGAGAGAGAGAGAGAGAGAGAGAGAGAGAAGGAGATTATTTTATATACCTGTCTAAGTAAGACTGATCCCACATTCTGTCTCTTTTTCTTTACCAGCAATTTGAATATTTAAGAACCCTAGAAATTCTAATGCTGAAAAGAGCATTCTTATAAGAAGAAGATTAAAAAAATGTTTATGATATATATAATTTTATTATATATATATATATCATTATATAGCCCTCTAAAAAAATGACGAATTGCAAACTGCGTGATCTTTTTGCATAACGCTGATTAGAGGATTCAAATGAAAAACGTGTCATGCCATTTAGGGCTACAGCTCTCTGAAAAAAATGTCAAATTGCAAAGTGCGTGATCATTTTCCATACTAGGTAATCAGAAAATTGCAGGGGAAATATATAATAAGAAATATAATTATTCATACCAAAAGCTCACTGCCTTTTTCGAGGAAGAAGGATGAAGTCACAGAGGCAGTGGTGCACATCAGGGTAGTTTAGGCAATTCCAGTCATGTATGGGTGGACAAACTCCAACATACCAAAAAAAACACAACTAAACAAAACATAAAACATTTGTAACAACCCGTGTACCCGTGACTTATGAGACTACGGCTCAGGCACAGAAACTAACAATGTCTGGACTTCCTTGAGACATGAATACTTAAAAGTCTCGCATGGGGAACATTAAACTTCCTGGATCTAGATCTCAAAATTTTGCAATGTGGAGAGATCTTTATTCTCCAATATTGCGTTCAAAACGGGTCTAGATCTAAGTAATGGACGATCTTTCCTATAACGATTTAATTGCTGAGTGCAAACTTTTTTGATAAAGCTCTCAATTGCAGGAAGATCTTTGCGTATTTTGTGCTGTGGTTGATACTGTGTGCTGCAGAGAATTTCTTTGAGAATGTGGACCTAGATCTAGGTGAGTGTTAGTTCAAAGGAGAACATCTTATGTTTTGCTAAGGCTTTATTACATTATAAACAAATATGCCATGATTTCTCGGTAAGAAATTCGTAGGTCTACTGTTTCTTTAACCTTGATCAGTTGCGGCAGTAGAGGGGTGGACGGTTATGAGCAAAAAATATTACAAAAATTGCAGAAACTAAGCTTAGCTAATTCGGGTTGGATTTGTCTCCCATTTTTCCTTTTGATTTCATTTTGATAATGGCCGGGTTACAATTTAATGAAATAGATCTATATATGAACCGAATAGAATCGTAGGATAACAAAAAATGAAATGAAATAAAAATCAATTGAAAAAAAACAACAACAACATCCAAAACAACAAAATAAAAATTGAAATACCGAGTTATAACTACAGCTTCAAACTAATAACGTTTTAATTTCTCTTTTAGACCGTAGGTCAAGCCAACCTCTGCATCATGTAGATTAAAAATAGATGTAAATTCCACTATATTTTATTATTATTATTATTATTATTATTATTATTATTATCATCATCATCATCATCATCATCATCATCATCATCATCATCATCATCATCATCATCATCATCATCATCATCATCATCATTATTATTATTATTATTATTATTATTATTATTATTATTATTATTATTATTATTATTATTATTATTATTATTTATTTATTTTTTTTTTTTTTTATTATTATTCGGAAGTATGATCTACATCGAAATGTCAGTTTTATGTCAACGACTGCTTGTTGTAGGACAAACAATACCTCGATTGTTCGTTGAAAGAGCATATTGTTCCCATAATTTTCACCTAGCCAAGTTCATTATTCTTTCTTTCTTTCTTCTCTTGAAACTCTTACCCTCTCTCTCTCTCTCTCTCTCTCTCTCCGTCTCTCTCTCCGTCTGTTCTCTCCGTCTCTCTCTCTCACTCTCTCTCTCGTTCTCTCTCTCTCGCTCTCGCTCTATCCACAACACTTAGCTCAGCAGCTTCATTCTGCTTTCCCTCTTCTTAACAAACCTCCACGATCTCATTTTTAGCTTCCTTGTTAATTTTTGCTTTATTTTTATCCTTGTTCTCTAGCTGTACTTGGAGAATTTTGTAGTGAAGCTAGCTAGGAAGGAGAGAAGAAACCCAGAAGTGGAAGAAAAAAAACAGAGATAGATATAAATAAAGACAGAGGGAGATAGATAGATAGATTGAGAGAGAGAGAGAGAGAGGAGAGAGTGTGAGATAGGGAGAGAGAAGAGATAGTGTAAGAGAGAAGGAAAGGAGAGAGAGAGAGATACGGATAGACAACAGACAGTATCAGGGAAAGGGCAAATTGAGTGGAGGAAAATAGAGAAGTGAGAGACGGAGAGTGTGAGAGAGAGAGAGGAGAGAGTGTAAGAGAGAGGAGAGAGAGATACGGATAGACAACAGACAGTATCAGGAAAGTGTATGAATTGGAGGGAGGAAAACAGAGAAGGGAGAAACGGAGAGAGAGAGAGAGGAGAAAGTGTGAGAGAGAGAGAGAGAAATAGAGAGAGGCAGGGAGAGGGAGAGAGTGATGGGGGAGGAGAGAAAGAGAGGAGAGAGTGTGAGAGAGGGAGAGAGAGACGGAGAGAGAGAGAAAGAGGAGATAGTGTGAGAGAAGGAGAGAGAGACACGGATAGATAACAGACACCATCGAGGAAAGAGCGAATTGAGTGGAGGAAAACAGAGAATTGAGCGACGGAGAGAGAGGGAGGAGAGAGTGTGAGAGAGGGAGAGAGGAGAGAGTGTGAGAGAGGGAGAGAGAAGAGAGTGTGAGAGAGGAAGAGAGAGATACGGATAGACAACAGACAGTATCAGGGAAAGGGCGAATTGAGTGGAGGAAAACAGAGAAGGGAGAGAGAGAGGAGAGAGTGAAAGACGGAGAGAGAGAGAGAGAGAGAGAGGAGAGACTGTGAGGGAGGAGAGAGAGAGGAGAGAGGAGAGAGAGGAGAGAGTGTGAGAGAGGAGAGAGAGAGGAGTGAGTGTGAGAGAGAGGAGAGAATGTGAGAGAGGAGAG
>JAWDGP010007564.1:0-50000 GCA_033675545.1 Elysia crispata
ATTTGTTAAAAATGTAACTTTGGCGCGTTTAGCGGCATATTAGGGCACTTTAAGTCAGAATTTCGAAAAAAAGGTAAGTGGTAATTTTTCCGATTACGAGGAGCGGTAGGATCCAAAAAAGTCAAATAAAAAAAAAAAAATTTCTTATGGGACGTTTTCCCTTGCGGTTTTTCTATTTCCAGTGATAAAAAGGGCGGAAAAAGTAAGTGCTTTTGGTTTTTTTCCGTAAGGGGAGAGGGAAAATTTGAAATAGATTATAAAAAAAAGAAAATTTGTTTTTTCTCTCTTTAGGGAGCTTTTTAACTATTTTTGGTGGTTAGTTTACCGGAAAAGATGATTAGGAAGTGTTTCGGGGGTCAGGAGAAGGAGTACAGAGCAAAAAAAGGTAATTTTAAGAAAAAGGTGTAAAGCGCGTTTTTTAGGCATAATATGTCGGAAAAAAGGAGTGTGTGTGGGTAGGTGTATGTGTCCGCGTAATCACGGCGGAAAAAAAGGTAATTTGTAAAAAATGAAACTTGAGCGCGCTTATCGGCATTTTAGGTCATTTTAAATCGGAATTTCGAAAAAAAAGGTAAGTGGTAATTTTTCCGATTACGAGGAGTGGTAGGGTGGAAAAAAGTCCAAAAAAAAAAAAAAAAAAAATTTTTTTAAAAGCACGTTTTGCCTTGCGGTTTTCCTATTTCCGGTGATAAAAAGGGTGGAAAAAGTAAGTGGTTTTGTTTTTTTCCGCAAGGGGAGAGGGAAAATTTGAAATAGATTATAAAAAAAAAGAAAATTTTTTTTTCTCTCTTTAGGGAGCTTTTTAACTATTTTTGGTGGTTAGTTTACCGGAAAAGATGATTAGGAAGTGTTTCGGGGGTAAGGAGAAGGAGTACAGAGCAAAAAAAGGTAATTTTAAGAAAAAGGTGTAAAGCGCGTGTTTTAGGCATAATATGTCGGAAAAACGGAGTGTGTGTGGGTAGGTGTATGTGTCCGCGTAATCACGGCGGAAAAAAAGGTAATTTGTAAAAAAAGAAACTTGAGCGCGCTTATCGGCATTTAAGGTCATTTTAAGTCGGAATTTAGAAAAAAAAGGTAAGTGGTAATTTTTCCGATTACGAGGTGTAGGGTGGAAAAAAGTCCAAAAAAAAAAAAAAAAAATTTTTTTAAAAGTACGTTTTCCCTTCCGGTTTTCCTATTTCCGGTGATAAAAAGGGGAGAAAAAGTAAGTGGTTTTGTTTTTTTCCGTAAGGGGAGAGGGAAAATGTGAAATAGATTATAAAAAAAAAGAAAATTTTTTTTTCTCCTTTAGGGAGCTTTTTAATTTTTTTTGGTGGTTAGTTTGCCGGAAAAGATGATTAGGAAGTGTTTCGGGGGTAAGGAGAAGGAGTACAGAGCAAAAAAAGGTAATTTTAAGAAAAAGGTGTAAAGCGCGTTTTTTATACATTATGTGTCGGAACAACGGAGTGTGTTTGGGTAGGTGATGTGTTCGTGTAATAACGGCGGAAAAAAAGGTAATTTGTAAAAAATGAAACTTGAGCGCGCTTAGCGGCATTTTAGGGCACTTTAAGTCGAAATTTCGAAAAAAAAGATAAGTGGTAATTTTTCTGATTACGAGGAGCGGTAGGATCCAAAAAAGTCAAATAAAAAAAAAAAAAAAATTTCTTATGGGACGTTTTCCCTTGCGGTTTTTCTATTTCCAGTGATAAAAAGGGCGGAAAAAGTAAGTGGTTTTGTTTTTTTCCGTAAGGGGAGAGGGAAAATGTGAAAAAAATTATAAAAAAAGGAAAAAAAAATTTTTCCTCCTTTCGGGAGGTTTTTTGACCATTTTTGGTCGCTAGTTTGCCGGAAAAGATTATTAGGAAGTGTTTCGGGGGTAAGGAGAAGGAGTAGAGAGAAAAAATTGTAATTTTAAGAAAAAGGTGTAAAGCGCGTTTTTTAGACATTATGTGTCGGAAAAACGGAGTGTGTGTGGGTAGGTGATGTGTTCACGTAATAACGGCGGAAAAAAAGGTAATTTGTAAAAAATGAAACTTGAGCGCGCTTAGCGGCATTTTAGGGCACTTTAAGTCGAAATTTCGAAAAAAAAGGTAATTGGTAATTTTTCCGATTACGAGGAGCGGTAGGATCCAAAAAAGTCAAATAAAAAAAAAAAAAATTTCTTATGGGACGTTTTCCCTTGCGGTTTTTCTATTTCCAGTGATAAAAAGGGCGGAAAAAGTAAGTGGTTTTGTTTTTTTCCGTAAGGGGAGAGGGAAAATGTGAAAAAAATTATAAAAAAAAAAAAAAGTTTTTTCCTCCTTTCGGGAGGTTTTTTGACCATTTTTGGTCGCTAGTTTGCCGGAAAAGATGATTAGGAAGTGTTTCGGGGGTAAGGAGAAGGAGTACAGAGCAAAAAAAGGTAATTTTAAGAAAAAGGTGTAAAGCGCGTTTTTTAGACATTATGTGTCGGAAAAACGGAGTGTGTGTGGGTAGGTGATGTGTTCGCGTAATCACGGCGGAAAAAAAGGTAATTTGTAAAAAATGAAACTTGAGCGCGCTTAGCGGCATTTTAGGGCACTTTAAGTCGAAATTTCGAAAAAAAGGTAAGTGGTAATTTTTCCGATTACGAGGAGCGGTAGGATCCAAAAAAGTCAAAAAAAAAAAAAAAAAAAAAAATTCTTATGGGACGTTTTCCCTTGCGGTTTTTCTATTTCCAGTGATAAAAAGGGCGGAAAAAGTAAGTGGTTTTGTTTTTTTCCGTAAGGGGAGAGGGAAAATGTGAAAAAAATTATAAAAAAAGGAAAAAAAATTTTCCTCCTTTCGGGAGGTTTTTTGACCATTTTTGGTCGCTAGTTTGCCGGAAAAGATGATTAGGAAGTGTTTCGGGGGTAAGGAGAAGGAGTAGAGAAGAAAAAAATGTAATTTTAAGAAAAAGGTGTTAAGCGCGTTTTTTAGGCATAATGTGTCGGAAAAACGGAGTGTGTGTGGGTAGGTGTATGTGTCCGCGTAATCACGGCGGAAAAAAAGGTAATTTGTAAAAAATGAAACTTGAGCGCGCTTATCGGCATTTTAAGGCATGTTAAGTTGGAATTTCGAAAAAAAAGGTAAGTGGTAATTTTTCCGATTACGAGGAGTGGTAGGGTGGAAAAAGTCAAAAAAAAAAAAAAATGTTTTTAAAAGGACGTTTTCCCTTGCGGTTTTCCTATTTCCGGTGATAAAAAGGGGGAAAAAAGTAAGTGGTTTTGTTTTTTTCCGTAAGGGGAGAGGGAAAATTTGAAATAGATTATAAAAAAAAAGAAAATTTTTTTTCTCCTTTAGGGAGCTTTTTAACTATTTTTGGTGGTTAGTTTGCCGGAAAAGATGATTAGGAAGTGTTTCGGGGGTAAGGAGAAGGAGTACAGAGCAAAAAAAGGTAATTTTAAGAAAAAGGTGTAAAGCGCGTTTTTTAGACATTATGTGTCGGAAAAACGGAGTGTGTGTGGGTAGGTGATGTGTTCGCGTAATCACGGCGGAAAAAAAGGTAATTTGTAAAAAATGAAACTTGAGCGCGCTTAGCGGCATTTTAGGGCACTTTAAGTCGAAATTTCGAAAAAAAAGGTAAGTGGTAATTTTTCTGATTACGAGGAGCGGTAGGATCCAAAAAAGACAAATAAAAAAAAAAAAAAATTTCTTATGGGACGTTTTCCCTTGCGGTTTTTCTATTTCCAGTGATAAAAAGGGCGGAAAAAGTAAGTGGTTTTGTTTTTTTCCGTAAAGGGAGAGAAAAAATGTGAAAAAAATTATAAAAAAAGAAAAAAATTTTTTCCTCCTTTCGGGAGGTTTTTTTGACCATTTTTGGTCGCTAGTTTGCCGGAAAAGATGATTAGGAAGTGTTTCGGGGGTAAGGAGAAGGAGTAGAGAGGAAAAAAATGTAATTTTAAGAAAAAGGTGTTAAGCCCGTTTTTTAGGCATAATGTGTCGGCAAAACGGAGTGTGTGTGGGTAGGTGTATGTGTCCGCGTAATCACGGCGGAAAAAAGGTAATTTGTAAAAAATGAAACTTGAGCGCGCTTAGCGGCATTTTAGGGCATTTTAAGTCGGAATTTCGAAAAAAAAGGCAAGTGGTAATATTTCCGATTACGAGGAGCGGTAGGGTGGAAAAAAGTCAAAAAAAAAAAAAAATTTTTTTTAAAGGACGTTTTCCCTTGCGGTTTTCCTATTTCCAGTGATAAAAAGGGGGAAAAAGTAAGTGGTTTTCTTTTTTTCCGTAAGGGGAGAGGGAAAATTTGAAATAGATTATAAAAAAAAAGAAATTTTTTTTTCTCCTTGAGGGAGTTTTTTAACTATTTTTGGTGGTTAGTTTGCCGGAAAAGATGATTAGGAAGTGTTTCGGGGGTAAGGAGAAGGAGTACAGAGCAAAAAAAGGTAATTTTAAGAAAAAGGTGTAAAGCGCGTTTTTTAGACATTATGTGTCGGAAAAACGGAGTGTGTGTGGGTAGGTGATGTGTTCGCGTAATCACGGCGGAAAAAAAGGTAATTTGTAAAAAATGAAACTTGAGCGCGCTTAGCGGCATTTTAGGGCACTTTAAGTCGAAATTTCGAAAAAAAAGGTAAGTGGTAATTTTTCCGATTACGAGGAGCGGTAGGATCCAAAAAAGACAAATAAAAAAAAAAAATTTCTTATGGGACGTTTTCCCTTGCGGTTTTTCTATTTCCAGTGATAAAAAGGGCGGAAAAAGTAAGTGGTTTTGTTTTTTTCCGTAAGGGGAGAGGGAAAATGTGAAAAAAAATTATAAAAAAAGGAAAAAAATTTTTTCCTCCTTTCGGGAGGTTTTTTGACCATTTTTGGTCGCTAGTTTGCCGGAAAAGATGATTAGGAAGTGTTTTGGGGGTAAGGAGAATGAGTAGAGAGGAAAAAAATGTAATTTTAAGAAAAAGGTGTTAAGCGCGTGTTTTAGGCATAATGTGTCGGAAAAACGGAGTGTGTGTGGGTAGGTTTATGTGTCCGCGTAATCACGGCGGAAAAAAAGGTAATTTGTAAAAAATGAAACTTGAGCGCGCTTATCGGCATTTTAAAGCATTTTAAGTCGGAATTTCGAAAAAAAAGGTAAGTGGTAATTTTTCCGATTACGAAGAGTGGTAGGGTGGAAAAAAGTCAAAAAAAAAAAAAAAATTTTTTTTAAGGACGTTTTCCCTTCCGGTTTTTCGATTTCCAGTGATAAAAAGGGCGGAAAAAGTAAGTGGTTTTGTTTTTTTCCGTAAGGGGAGAGGGAAAATATGAAAAACATTATAAAAAAAAGGAAAAAAAATTTTTCCTCCTTTCGGGAGGTTTTTTTTACCATTTTTGGTCGCTAGTTTGCCGGAAAAGATGATTAGGAAGTGTTTCGGGGGTAAGGAGAAGGAGTAGAGAAGAAAAAAATGTAATTTTAAGAAAAAGGTGTTAAGCGCGTGTTTTAGGCATAATGTGTCGGAAAAACGGAGTGTTTGTGGGGAGGTGTATATGTCCGCGTAATCACGGCGGAAAAAAGGTAATTTGTAAAAAATGAAACTTGAGCGCGCTTAGCGGCATTTTAGGGCACTTTAAGTCGGAATTTCGAAAAAAAGGTAAGTGGTAATTCTTCCGATTACGAGGAGTGGTAGGGTGGAAAAAAGTCAAAAAAAAAAAAAAAATTTTTTTTAAAGGACGTTTTCCCTTGCGGTTTTCCTATTTCCGGTGATAAAATGGGGGGAAAAAGTAAGTGGTTTTGTTTTTTTCCGTAAGGGGAGAGGGAAAATTTGAAATAGATTATAAAAAAAAGAAAATTTTTTTTCTCCTTTAGGGAGCTTTTTAACTATTTTTGGTGGTTAGTTTGCCGGAAAAGATGATTAGGAAGTGTTTCGGGGGTAAGGAGAAGGAGTACAGAGCAAAAAAAGGTAATTTTAAGAAAAAGGTGTAAAGCGCGTTTTTTAGACATTATGTGTCGGAAAAACGGAGTGTGTGTGGGTAGGTGATGTGTTCGCGTAATCACGGCGGAAAAAAAGGTAATTTGTAAAAAATGAAACTTGAGCGCGCTTAGCGGCATTTTAGGGCACTTTAAGTCGGAATTTCGAAAAAAAGGTAAGTGGTAATTTTTCCGATTACGAGGAGCGGTAGGATCCAAAAAAGTCAAATAAAAAAAAAAAAAATTTCTTATGGGACGTTTTCCCTTGCGGTTTTTCTATTTCCAGTGATAAAAAGGGCGGAAAAAGTAAGTGGTTTTGTTTTTTTCCGTAAGGGGAGAGGGAAAATGTGAAAAAAATTATAAAAAAAGGAAAAAAATTTTTTCCTCCTTTCGGGAGGTTTTTTGACCATTTTTGGTCGCTAGTTTGCCGGAAAAGATGATTAGGAAGTGTTTCGGGGGTAAGGAGAAGGAGTAGAGAGGAAAAAAATGTAATTTTAAGAAAAAGGTGTTAAGCGCGTTTTTTAGGCATAATGTGTCGGAAAAACGGAGTGTGTGTGGGTAGGTGTATGTGTCCGCGTAATCACGGCGGAAAAAAAGGTAATTTGTAAAAAATGAAACTTGAGCGCGCTTATCGGCATTTTAGGGCACTTTAAGTCGGAATTTCGAAAAAAAAGGTAAGTGGTAATTTTTCCGATTACGAGGAGTGGTAGGGTGGAAAAAAGTCAAAAAAAAAAAAAATGTTTTTAAAAGGACGTTTTCCCTTGCGGTTTTCCTATTTCCGGTGATAAAAAGGGGGGAAAAAGTAAGTGGTTTTGTTTTTTTCCGTAAGGGGAGAGGGAAAATTTGAAGTAGATTATAAAAAAAGGAAAAAAATTTTACTCCTTTCGGGAGGTTTTTTAACTATTTTTGGTGGTTAGTTTGCCGGAAAAGATGATTAGGAAGTGTTTCGGGGGTAAGGAGAAGGAGTACAGAGCAAAAAAAGGTAATTTTAAGAAAAAGGTGTAAAGCGCGTTTTTTAGACATTATGTGTCGGAAAAACGGAGTGTGTGTGGGTAGGTGATGTGTTCGCGTAATCACGGCGGAAAAAAAGGTAATTTGTAAAAAATGAAACTTGAGCGCGCTTAGCGGCATTTTAGGGCACTTTAAGTCGAAATTTCGAAAAAAAGGTAAGTGGTAATTTTTCCGATTACGAGGAGCGGTAGGATCCAAAAAAGTCAAATAAAAAAAAAAAAATTTCTTATGGGACGTTTTCCCTTGCGGTTTTTCTATTTCCAGTGATAAAAAGGGCGGAAAAAGTAAGTGGTTTTGTTTTTTTCCGTAAGGGGAGAGGGAAAATGTGAAAAAAATTATAAAAAAAGGAAAAAAATTTTTTCCTCCTTTCGGGAGGTTTTTTGACCATTTTTGGTCGCTAGTTTGCCGGAAAAGATGATTAGGAAGTGTTTCGGGGGTAAGGAGAAGGAGTAGAGAGGAAAAAAATGTAATTTTAAGAAAAAGGTGTTAAGCGCGTTTTTTAGGCATAATGTGTCGGAAAAACGGAGTGTGTGTGGGTAGGTGTATGTGTCCGCGTAATCACGGCGGAAAAAAAGGTAATTTGTAAAAAATGAAACTTGAGCGCGCTTATCGGCATTTTAAGGCATTTTAAGTCGGAATTTCGAAAAAAAAAGGTAAGTGGTAATTTTTCCGATTACGAGGAGTGGTAGGGTGGAAAAAAGTCAAAAAAAAAAAAAATTTTTTTTAAAGGACGTTTTCCCTTGCGGTTTTTCGATTTCCAGTGATAAAAAGGGCGGAAAAAGTAAGTGGTTTTGTTTTTTTCCGTAAGGGGAGAGTAAAAATTTGAAAAAAATTATAAAAAAAGGAAAAAAATTTTTTCCTCCTTTCGGGAGGTTTTTTGACCATTTTTGGTCGCTAGTTTGCCGGAAAAGATGATTAGGAAGTGTTTCGGGGGTAAGGAGAAGGAGTAGAGAGGAAAAAAATGTAATTTTAAGAAAAAGGTGTAAAGCGCGTTTTTTAGACATTATGTGTCGGAAAAACGGAGTGTGTGTGGGTAGGTGATGTGTTCGCGTAATCACGGCGGAAAAAAAGGTAATTTGTAAAAAATGAAACTTGAGCGCGCTTAGCGGCATTTTAGGGCACTTTAAGTCGAAATTTCGAAAGAAAGGTAAGTGGTAATTTTTCTGATTACGAGGAGCGGTAGGATCCAAAAAAGTCAAATAAAAAAAAAAAAAAAAATTTCTTATGGGACGTTTTCCCTTGCGGTTTTTCTATTTCCAGTGATAAAAAGGGCGGAAAAAGTAAGTGGTTTTGTTTTTTTCCGTAAGGGGAGAGGGAAAATGTGAAAAAAATTATAAAAAAAGAAAAAAATTTTTTCCTCCTTTCGGGAGGTTTTTTGACCATTTTTGGTCGCTAGTTTGCCGGAAAAGATGATTAGGAAGTGTTTCGGGGGTAAGGAGAAGGAGTAGAGAGGAAAAAAATGTAATTTTAAGAAAAAGGTGTTAAGCGCGTTTTTTAGGCATAATGTGTCGGAAAAACGGAGTGTGTGTGGGTAGGTGTATGTGTCCGCGTAATCACGGCGGAAAAAAAGGTAATTTGTAAAAAATGAAACTTGAGCGCGCTTAGCGGCATTTTAGGGCACTTTAAGTCGGAATTTCGAAAAAAAGGTAAGTGGTAATTCTTCCGATTACGAAAAGCGGTAGGGTGAAAAAAAGTTAAAAAAAAAAAATTTTTTTTCAAAGGACGTTTTCCCTTGCGGTTTTCCTATTTCCGGTGATAAAGGGGGAAAAAAGTAAGCGGTTTTGTTTTTTTCCGTAAGGGGAGAGGGAAAATTTGAAATAGATTATAAAAAAAAAGAAAATTTTTTTTTCTCCTTTAGGGAGCTTTTTAACTATTTTTGGTGGTTAGTTTGCCGGAAAAGATGATTAGGAAGTGTTTCGGGGGTAAGGAGAAGGAGTACAGAGCAAAAAAAGGTAATTTTAAGAAAAAGGTGTAAAGCGCGTTTTTTAGACATTATGTGTCGGAAAAACGGAGTGTGTGTGGGTAGGTGATGTGTTTGCGTAATCACGGCGGAAAAAAAGGTAATTTGTAAAAAATGAAACTTGAGCGCGCTTAGCGGCATTTTAGGGCACTTTAAGTCGAAATTACGAAAAAAAAATGTAAGTGGTAATTTTTCTGATTACGAGGAGCGGTAGGATCCAAAAAAGTCAAATAAAAAAAAATTTCTAATGGGACGTTTTCCCTTGCGGTTTTCCTAATTCCGGTGATAAAAAGGGGGAAAAAAGTAAGTGGTTTTGTTTTTTTTCGTAACGGGAGAGGGAAAATGTGAAAAAAATAATAAAAAAAGGAAAGAAATTTTTTCCTCCTTTAGGGAGGTTTTTTGACCATTTTTGGTCGCTAGTTTACCGGAAAAGATGATTAGAAAGTGTTTCGGGGGTAAGGAGAAGGAGTAGAGAGGAAAAGAATGTAATTTTATGAAAAAGGTGTTAAGCGCGTTTTTTAGGCATAATGTGTCGGAAAAACGGAGTGTGTGTTGGTAGGTGTATGTGTCCGCGTAATCACGGCGGAAAAAAGGTATTTTGTAAAAAATGAAACTTGAGCGCGCTTAGCGGCATTTTAGAGCATTTTAAGTCGGAATTTCGAAAAAAAAGGTAAGTGGTAATTTTTCCGATTACGAGGAGCGGTAGGATCCAACAAAGTCAAATAAAAAAAAAAAAAAAATTTCTTATGGGACGTTTTCCCTTGCGGTTTTCCTATTTCCAGTGATAAAAAGGGCGGAAAAAGTAAGTGGTTTTGTTTTTTTTCGTAACGGGAGAGGGAAAATGTGAAAAAAATAATAAAAAAAGGAAAGAAATTTTTTCCTCCTTTAGGGAGGTTTTTTGACCATTTTTGGTCGCTACTTTGCCGGAAAAGATGATTAGGAAGTGTTTCGGGGGTAAGGAAAAGGAGTAGAGAGAAAAAATATGTAATTTTAAGAAAAAGGTGTTAAGCGCGTTTTTTAGACATTATGTGTCGGAAAAACGGAGTGTGTGTGGGTAGGTGTATGTGTCCGCGTAATCACGGCGGAAAAAAAGGTAATTTGTAAAAAATGAAACTTGTGCGCGCTTATAGGCATTTTAGAGCATTTGAAGTCGGAATTTCGAAAAAAAAGGTAAGTGGTAATTTTTCCGATTACGAGGAGTGGTAGGGTGGAAAAAAGTGAAAAAAAAAAAAAAATTTTTTTTAAAAGGACGTTTTCCCTTGCGGTTTTTCGATTTCCAGTGATAAAAAGGGCGGAAAAAGTAAGTGGTTTTGTTTTTTTCCGTAAGGGGAGAGGGAAAATATGAAAAAAATTATAAAAAAAGGAAAAAAAATTTTTCCTCCTTTCGGGAGGTTTTTTGACCATTTTTGGTCGCTAGTTTGCCGGAAAAGATGATTAGGAAGTGTTTCGGGGGTAAGGAGAAGGAGTAGAGAAGAAAAAAATGTAATTTTAAGAAAAAGGTGTTAAGCGCGTTTTTTAGGCATAATGTGTCGGAAAAACGGAGTGTTTGTGGGTAGGTGTATATGTCCGCATAATCATGGCGGAAAAAAGGTAATTTGTAAAAAATGAAACTTGAGCGCGCTTAGCGGCCTTTTAGGGCACTTTAAGTCGGAATTTCGAAAAAAAAGGTAAGTGGTAATTTTTCCGATTACGAGGAGTGGTAGGGTGGAAAAAAGTCAAAAAAAAAAAAAAAACTTTTTTAAAACGACGTTTTCCCTTGCAGTTTTCCTTTTTCCGGTGATAAAAAGGGGGAAAAAAGTAAGTGGTTTTGTTTTTTTCCGTAACGGGAGAGGGAAAATGTGAAAAAAATTATAAAAAAAGGAAAAAAATTTTTTCCTCCTTTAGGGAGGTTTTTTGACCATTTTTGGTCGTTAAGTTACCGGAAAAGATGATTAGGAAGTGTTTCGGGGGTAAGGAGAAGGAGTAGAGAGGAAAGGAATGTATTTTTATGAAAAAGGTGTAAAGCGCGTTTTTTAGACATTATGTGTCGGAAAAACGGAGTGTGTGTGAATAGGTGATGTGTGCGCGTGATCACGGTGGAAAAAAAGGTAATTTGTAAAAAATGAAACTTGAGCGCGCTTAGCGGCATTTTGGGGCACTTGAAGTCGAAATTTCGAAAAAAAAAGGTAAGTGGTAATTTTTCCGATTACGAGGATCGGTAGGATCCAAAAAAGTCAAATAAAAAAAAAAAAAAAAAAATTTCTTATGGGACGTTTTCCCTTGCGGTTTTTCTATTTCCAGTGATAAAAAGGGCGGAAAAAGTAAGTGGTTATGTTTTTTTCCGTAAGTGGAGAGGGAAAATGTGAAAAAATTATAAAAAAAGGAAAAAAATTTTTTCCTCATTTCGGGAGGTTTTTTGACCATTTTTGGTCGCTAGTTTGCCGGAAAAGATGATTAGGAAGTGTTTCGGGGGTAAGGAGAAGGAGTAAAGAGAAAAAAATGTAATTTTAAGAAAAAGGTGTTCAGCGCGTTTTTTAGGCATAATGTGTCGGAAAAACGGAGTGTGTGTGGGTAGGTGTATGTGTCCGCGTAATCACGGCGGAAAAAAAGGTAATTTGTAAAAAATGAAACTTGAGCGCGCTTATCGGCATTTTAAGGCATTTTAAGTTGGAATTTCGAAAAAAAAGGTAAGTGGTAATTTTTCCGATTACGAGGAGTGGTAGGGTGGAAAAAAGTGAAAAAAAGAAAAAATTTTTTTAAAACGACGTTTTCCCTCGCGGTTTTCCTATTTCCGGTGATAAAAAGGGGGAAAAAAGTAAGTGGTTTTGTTTTTTTCCGTAAGGGGAGAGGGAAAATTTGAAATAGATTATAAAAAAAAAGAAAATTTTTTTTTCTCCTTTAGAGAGCTTTTTAACTATTTTTGGTGTTTAGTTTGCCGGAAAAGATGATTAGGAAATGTTTCGAGGGTAAGGAGAAGGAGTACAGAGCAAAAAAGGTAATTTTAAGAAAAAGGTGTAAAGCGCGTTTTTTAGACATTATGTGTCGGAAAAACGGAGTGTGTGTGGGTAGGTGATGTGTTCGCGTAATCACGACGGAAAAAAAGGTAATTTGTAAAAAAATGAAACTTGAGCGCGCTTAGCGGCATTTTAGGGCACTTTAAGTCGAAATTTCGAAAAAAAAAGGTAAGTGGTAATTTTTCTGATTACGAGGAGCGGTAGGATCCAAAAAAGTCAAATAAAAAAAAATTTCTTATGGGACGTTTTCCCTTGCGGTTTTTCTATTTCCAGTGATAGAAAGGGCGGAAAAAGTAAGTGGTTTTGTTTTTTTTCCGTAAGGGGAGAGGGAAAATGTGAAAAAAATTATAAAAAAAAAAGGAAAATTTTTTTCCTCCTTTCGGGAGGTTTTTTGACCATTTTTTGGTCGCTACTTTGCCGGAAAAGATGATTAGGAAGTGTTTCGGGGGTAAGGAGAAGGAGTAGAGAGAAAAAAAATGTATTTTTAAGAAACAGGTGTTAAGCGTTTTTTTTTAAGGCATAATGTGTCGGAAAAACGGAGTGTGTGTGGGTAGGTGTATGTGTCCGCGTAATCACGGCGGAAAAAAAGGTAATTTGTAAAAAATGAAACTTGTGCGCGCTTATCGGCATTTTAGAGCATTTTAAGTCTGAATTTCGAAAAAAAAGGTAAGTGGTAATTTTTCCGATTACGAGGAGTGGTAGGGTGGAAAAAAGTGAAAAAAAAAAACAAAAAAATTTTTTTTAAAGGACGTTTTCCATTGCGGTTTTTCGATTTCCAGTGATAAAAAGGGCGGAAAAAGTAAGTGGTTTTGTTTTTTTCCGTAAGGGGAGAGGAAAAATGTGAAAAAAATTATAAAAAAAGGAAAAAAATTTTTTCCTCCTTTCGGGAGGTTTTTTGACCATTTTTGGTCGCTACTTTGCCAGAAAAGATGATTAGGAAGTGTTTCGGGGTAAGGAGAAGGAGTAGAGAGCAAAAAATGTAATTTTAAGAAAAAGGTGTTAAGCGCGTTTTTTACATTATGTGTCGGAAAAACGGAGTGTGTTTGGGTAGGTGATGTGTCCGCGTAATCACGGCGGAAAAAAGGTAATTTGTAAAAAATGAAACTTGGGCGCGCTTAGCGGCATATTAGGGCACTTTAAGTCGGAATTTCGAAAAAAATGGTAAGTGGTAATTTTTCCGATTACGAGGAGAGGTAGGATCCAACAAAGTCAAAAAAAAAAAAAAAAATTTTTTGAAAACGACGTTATCCCTCGCGGTTTTCCTATTTCCGGTGATAAAAAGTGAGAAAAAAGTAAGTGGTTTTTTTTTTCCGTAAGGGGAGAGGGAAAATTTGAAATAGCATATAAAAAAAAAAGAAAATTATTTTTTCTCCTTTAGGGAGCTTTTTCACGATTATTAGTGGTTAGTTTGCCGGAAAAGATGATTAGGAAGTGTTTCGGGGGTAAGGAGAAGGAGTAGAGAGGAAAAGAATGTAATTTTATGAAAAAGGTGTTAAGCGCGTTTTTTAGGCATAATGTGTCGGAAAAACGGAGTGTGTGTGGCTAGGTGTATGTGTCCGCGTAATCACGGCGGAAAAAAGGTAATTTGTAAAAATTGAAACTTGGGCGCGCTTAGCGGCATAATAGGGCATTTTAAGTCGGAATTTCGAAAAAAAAGGTAAGTGGTAATTTTTCCGATTACGAGGAGTGGTAGGGTGGAAAAAAGTCAAAAAAACAAAAAAAATTTTTTTTAAAACAACGTTATCCCTTGCGGTTTTCCTATTTCCGGTGACAAAAAGTGGGAAAAAAGTAAGTGGTTTTGTTTTTTTCCGTAAGGGGAGAGGGAAAATTTGAAATAGATTATAAAAAAAAAGAAAATTTTTTTTTCTCCCTTTAGTGAGCTTTTTAATAATTTTTGGAGGTTAGTTTGCCGGAAAAGATGATTAGGAAGTGTTTCGGGGGTACAGGGCAAAAAAAAAGTAATTTTAAGAAAAAGGTGTAAAACTCGTTTTTTTGGCATTATATGTCGGAAAAACGGAGTGTGTGTGGCTAGGTGATGTGTTCGCGTAATCACAGCGGAAAAAAAGGTAATTTGTAAAAAATGAATTTTGAGCGCGCTTATCGGCATTTTAAGGCATTTTAAGTCGGAATTTCGAAAAAAAAGGTAAGTGGTAATTTTTCCGATTACGAGGAGTGGTAGGGTGGAAAAAAGTCCAAAAAAAAAAAAAAAGTGTTTTTAAAAGGACATTTTCCCTAACGGTTTTCCTATTTCCGGTGATAAAAAGGGGGAAAAAGTAAGTGGTTTTGTTTTTTTCCGTAAGGGGAGAGGGAAATATTGAAATAGATTATAAAAAAAAAGAAATTTTTTTTTCTTCTTTAGGGAGCTTTTTAATTATTTTTGGTGGTTAGTTTCCCGGAAAAGATGATTAGGAAGTGTTTCGGGCACTTTAAGTCGAAATTTCGAAAAAAAAGGTAAGTGGTAATTTTTCTGATCACGAGGAGCGGTAGGATCCAAAAAAGCCAAATAAAAAAAAAAAAGAAAAAAGTTTTATGGGACGTTTACCCTTCCGGTTTTTCTATTTCAGATGATAAAAAGGGCGGAAAAAGTAAGTGGTTTTCTTTATTTCCGTAAGGGGAGAGGGAAAATGTGAAATAAATTATAAAAAAAAGAAAAAAAAATTTTCCTCCTTTCGGGAGGTTTTTTGACCATTTTTGGTGGTAAGTTTGCCGGGAAAGATGATTAGGAAATGTTTCGGGGGTAAGGAGAAGGAGTACAGAGCAAAAAAAGGTAATTTTAAGAAAAAGGTGTAAAGCGCGTTTTTTAGTCATTATGGGTCGGAAAAACGGAGTGTGTGTGGGTAGGTGATGTGTTCGCGTAATCACGGCGGAAAAAAAGGTAATTTGAAAAAAATGAAACTTGAGCGCGCTTAGCGGCATTTTAGGGCACTTTAAGTCGGAATTTCGAAAAAAAAGGTAAGTGGTAATTTTTCCGATTACGAGGAGTGGTAGGGTGGAAAAAAGTGAAAAAAAAAACAAAAAACAAATTTTTTTAAAACGACGTTTTCCCTTGCGGTTTTCCTATTTCCGGTGATAAAAAGGGGGAAAAAAGTAAGTGGTTTTGTTTTTTTCCGTAAGGGGAGAGGGAACATGTGAAATAGATTATAAAAAAAAAGAAAATTTTTTTTTCTCCTTTAGAGAGCTTTTTAACTATTTTTGGTCGTTAGTTTGCCGGAAAAGTTGATTAGGAAATGTTCGGGGGAAAGGAGAAGGAGTACAGAGCAAAAAAAAGGTAATTTTAAGAAAAAGGTGTAAAGCCCATTTTTTAGACATTATGTGTCGGAAAAACGGAGTGTGTGTGGGTAGGTGTATGTGTCCGCGTAATCACGGCGGAAAAAAAGGTAATTTGTAAAAAATGAAACTTGAGCGCGCTTAGCGGCATTTTAGGGCACTTTAAGTCGAAATTTCGAAAAAAAAAGGTAAGTGGTAATTTTTCTGATTACGAGGAGCGGTAGGATCCAAAAAAGTCAAATAAAAAAAAATTTCTTATGGGACGTTTTCCCTTGCGGTTTTTCTATTTCCAGTGATAAAAAGGGCGGAAAAAGTAAGTGGTTTTGTTTTTTTCCGTAAGGGGAGAGGGAAAATGTGAAAAAAATTATAAAAAAAGGAAAAAAATTTTTTCCTCCTTTCGGGAGGTTTTTTGACCATTTTTGGTCGCTAGTTTGCCGGAAAAGATGATTAGGAAGTGTTTCGGGGGTAAGGAGAAGGAGTACAGAGCAAAAAAAGGTAATTTTAAGAAAAAGGTGTAAAGCGCGTTTTTTAGACATTATGTGTCGGAAAAACGGAGTGTGTGTGGGTAGGTGATGTGTTCGCGTAATCACGGCGGAAAAAAAGGTAATTTGTAAAAAATGAAACTTGAGCGCGCTTAGCGGCATTTTAGGGCACTTTAAGTCGAAATTTCGAAAAAAAAGATAAGTGGTAATTTTTCTGATTACGAGGAGCGGTAGGATCCAAAAAAGTCAAATAAAAAAAAAAAAAAAATTTCTTATGGGACGTTTTCCCTTGCGGTTTTTCTATTTCCAGTGATAAAAAGGGCGGAAAAAGTAAGTGGTTTTGTTTTTTTCCGTAAGGGGAGAGGGAAAATGTGAAAAAAATTATAAAAAAAGGACAAAAATTTTTTTTTTCTCATTTCGGGAGGTTTTTTGACCATTTTTGGTCGCTAGTTTGCCGGAAAAGATGATTAGGAAGTGTTTCGGGGGTAAGGAGAAGGAGTAGAGAGAAAAAAATGTAATTTTAAGAAAAAGGTGTTCAGCGCGTTTTTTAGGCATAATGTGTCGGAAAAACGGAGTGTGTGTGGGTAGGTGTATGTGTCCGCGTAATCACGGCGGAAAAAAAGGTAATTTGTAAAAAATGAAACTTGAGCGCGCTTATCGGCATTTTAAGGCATTTTAAGTTGGAATTTCGAAAAAAAAGGTAAGTGGTAATTTTTCCGATTACGAGGAGTGGTAGGGTGGAAAAAAGTCAAAAAAAAAAAAAAAATTTTTTAAAACGACGTTTTCCCTTGCGGTTTTCCTATTTCCGGTGATAAAAAGGGGGAAAAAAGTAAGTGGTTTTGTTTTTTTCCGTAAGGGGAGAGGGAAAATTTGAAATAGATTATAAAAAAAAAGAAAATTTTTTTTCTCCTTTAGGGAGCTTTTTAACTATTTTTTGTGATTAGTTTGCCGGAAAAGATGATTAGGAAGTGTTTCGGGGGTAAGGAGAAGGAGTATAGAGCAAAAAAAGGTAATTTTAACAAAAAGGTGTAAAGCGCGTTTTTTAGACATTATATGTCGGAAAAACGGAGTGTGTGTGGGTAGGTGATGTGTTCGCGTAATCACGGCGGAAAAAAAGGTAATTTGTAAAAAATGAAACTTGAGCGCCCTTATCGGCATTTTAAGGCATTTTAAGTCTGAATTTCGAAAAAAAAGGTAAGTGGTAATTTTTCCGATTACGAGGAGCGGTAGGATCCAAAAAAGTCAAATAAAAAAAAATTTCTTATGGGACGTTTTCCCTTGTGGTTTTTCTATTTCCAGTGATAAAAAGGGCGGAAAAAGTAAGTGGTTTTGTTTTTTTCCGTAACGGGAGAGAGAAAATGTGAAAAAAATTATAAAAAAACAAAAAAATTTTTTCCTCCTTTCGGGAGGTTTTTTGACCATTTTTGGTCGCTAGTTTGCCGGAAAAGATGATTAGGAAGTGTTTCGGGGGTAAGGAGAAGGAGTAGAGAGGAAAAAAATGTAATTTTAAGAAAAAGGTGTTAAGCGCGTTTTTTAGGCATAATGTGTCGGAAAAACGGAGTGTGTGTGTGTAGGTGATGTGTCCGCGTAATCACGGCGGAAAAAAGGTAATTTGTAAAAAATGAAACTTAAGCGCGCTTATCGGCATTTAAAGGCATGTTAAGTCGGAATTTCGAAAAAAAAGTGACGTGGTAATTTTTCCGATTACGAGGAGTGGTAGGGTGGAAAAAAGTCAAAAAAAAAAAAAAATTTTTTTTAAACGACGTTTTCCCTTGCGGTTTTCCTATTTCCGGTGATAAAAAGGGGGAAAAAAGTAAGTGGTTTTGTTTTTTTCCGTAAGGGGAGAGGGAAAATTTGAAATAGATTATAAAAAAAAGAAAATTTTTTTTCTCCTTTAGGGAGCTTTTTAACTATTTTTGGTGGTTAGTTTGCCGGAAAAGATGATTAGGAAGTGTTTCGGGGGTAAGGAGAAGGAGTAGAGAGGAAAAAAATGTAATTTTAAGAAAAAGGTGTTAAGCGCGTTTTTTAGGCATAATGTGTCGGAAAAACGGAGTGTGTGTGGGTAGGTGATGTGTTCGCGTAATCACGGCGGAAAAAAAGGTAATTTGTAAAAAATGAAACTTGAGCGCGCTTAGCGGCATTTTAGGGCACTTTAAGTCGAAATTTCAAAAAAAAAAGGTAAGTGGTAATTTTTCCGATTACGAGGAGCGGTAGGATCCAAAAAAGTCAAATAAAAAAAAATTTCTTATGGGACGTTTTCCCTTGCGGTTTTTCTATTTCCAGTGATAAAAAGGGCGGAAAAAGTAAGTGGTTTTGTTTTTTTCCGTAAGGGGAGAGGGAAAATATGAAAAAAATTATAAAAAAAGGAAAAAATTTTTCCTCCTTTCGGGAGGTTTTTTGACCATTTTTGGTCGCTAGTTTGCCGGAAAAGATGATTAGGAAGTGTTTCGGGGGTAAGGAGAAGGAGTAGAGAAGAAAAAAATGTAATTTTAAGAAAAAGGTGTTAAGCGCGTTTTTTAGGCATAATGTGTCGGAAAAACGGAGTGTGTGTGGGTAGGTGTATGTGTCCGCGTAATCACGGCGGAAAAAAAGGTAATTTGTAAAAAATGAAACTTGAGCGCCCTTATCGGCATTTTAAGGCATTTTAAGTCGGAATTTCGAAAAAAAAGGGTAAGTGGTAATTTTTCCGATTACGAGGATTGGTAGGGTGAAAAAAAGTCAAAAAAAAAAAAAATATTTTTTTTAAAACGACGTTTTCCCTTGCGGTTTTCCTTTTTCCGGTGATAAAAAGGGGGAAAAAAGTAAGTGGTTTTGTTTTTTTCCGTAAGGGGAGAGGGAAAATTTGAAATAGATTATAAAAAAAAAGAAAATTTTTTTTTCTCCTTTAGGGAGCTTTTTAACTATTTTTGGTGGTTAGTTTGCCGGAAAAGATGATTAGGAAGTGTTTCGGGGGTAAGGAGAAGGAGTACAGAGCAAAAAAAGGTAATTTTAAGAAAAAGGTGTAAAGCGCGTTTTTTAGACATTATGTGTCGGAAAAACGGAGTGTGTGTGGGTAGGTGATGTGTTCGCGTAATCACGGCGGAAAAAAAGGTAATTTGTAAAAAATGAAACTTGAGCGCGCTTATCGGCATTTTAGGGCATTTTAAGTCGGAATTTCGAAAAAAAAGGTAAGTGGTAATTTTTCCGATTACGAGGAGCGGTAGGATGCAAAAAAGTCAAAAAAAAAAAAAAAAAAAATTTCTTATGGGACGTTTTCCCTTGCGGTTTTTCTATTTCCAGTGATAAAAAGGGCGGAAAAAGTAAGTGGTTTTGTTTTTTTCCGTAAGGGGAGAGGGAAAATGTGAAAAAAATTATAAAAAAAGGAAAAAAATTTTTCCTCCTTTCGGGAGGTTTTTTTGACCATTTTTGGTCGCTAGTTTGCCGGAAAAGATGATTAGGAAGTGTTTCGGGGGTAAGGAGAAGGAGTAGAGAGAAAAAAATGTAATTTTAAGAAAAAGGTGTTAAGCGCGTTTTTTAGGCATAATGTGTCGGAAAAACGGAGTGTGTGTGGGTAGGTGTATGTGTCCGCGTAATCACGGCGAAAAAAAAGATAATTTGTAAAAAATGAAACTTGAGCGCACTTATCGGCATTTTAGGGTATTTTAAGTCGGAATTTCGAAAAAAAAGGTAGGTGATAATTTTTCCGATTACGAGGAGTGGTAGGGTAGAAAAAAGTCAAAAAAAAAAAAAATTTTTTTTAAGGACGTTTTCCCTTGCGGTTTTCCTATTTCCGGTGATAAAAAGGGCGGAAAAAGTAAGTGGTTTTGTTTTTTTCCGTAAGGGGAGAGGGAAAATGTGAAATAGATTATAAAAAAAAAGAAAATTTTTTTTTCTCCTTGAGGGAGTTTTTTAACTATTTTTGGTGGTTAGTTTGCGGATGATTAGGAAGTGTTTCGGGGGTAAAGAGAAGGAGTACAGAAGAAAAAAATGTAATTTTAAGAAAAAGGTGTTAAGCGCGTTTTTTAGGCATAATGTGTCGGAAAAACGGAGTTTATGTGGGTAGGTGTATGTGTCCGCGTAATCACGGCGGAAAAAAGGTAATTTGTAAAAAATGAAACTTGAGCGCGCTTAGCGGCATTTTAGGGCATTTTAAGTTGGAATTTTGAATAAAAAGGTAAGTGGTAATTTTTCCGATTTCGAGGAGTTGTAGGGTGGAAAAAAGTCAAAAAAAAAAGAAAAAAAAATTTTTTTAAACGACGTTTTCCCTTGCGGTTTTCCTATTTCCAGTGATAAAAAGGGCGGAAAAAGTAAGTCGTTTTGTTTTTTTCCGTAAGGGGAGAGGGAAAATGTGAAAAAAATTATAAAAAAAGGAAAAAAATTTTTTCCTCCTTTCGGGAGGTTTTTTGACCATTTTTTTGTCGCTACTTTGCCGGAAAAGATGATTAGGAAATGTTTCGGGGGTAAGGAGAAGGAGTAGAGAGAAAAAAAATGCAATTTTAAGAAAAAGGTGTTAAGCGCGTTTTTTAGGCATAATGTGTCGGAAAAACGGAGTGTGTGTGAGTAGGTGTATGTGTCCGCGTAATCACGGCGGAAAAAAAGGTAATTTGTAAAAAATGAAACTTGAGCGCGCTTATCGGCAATTAGGAGCATTTTAAGTCGGAATTTCGAAAAAAAAGGTAAGTGGTAATTTTTCCGATTACGAGGAGTGGAAGGGTGGAAAAAAGTCAAAAAAAAAAAAAAATTTTTTTTAAAGGACTTTTTCTCTTCTGGTTTTTCGATTTCCAGTGATAAAAAGGGCGGAAAAAGTAAGTGGTTTTGTTTTTTTCCGTAAGGGGAGAGGGAAAATTTGAAATAGATTATAAAAAAAAAGAAAATTTTTTTTTCTCCTTTAGGCAGCTTTTTAAGAATTTTTGGTGGTTAGTTTGCCGGAAAAGATGATTAGGAAGTGTTTCGGGGGTAAAGAGCAAAAAAAAGTAATTTTAAGGAAAAGGTGTAAAACGCGTTTTTTAGACATTATGTGTCGGAAAAACGGAGTGTGTGTGGGTAGGTGATGTGTTCGCGTAATCACGGCGGAAAAAAAGGTAATTTGTAAAAAATGAAACTTGAGCGCGCTTAGCGGCATTTTAAGGCACTTTAAGTCTAAATTTCGAAAAAAAAGGTAAGTGGTAATTTTTCTGATTACGAGGAGCGGTAGGATCCAAAAAAGTCAAATAATAAAAAAAAAAATTTCTTATGGGACGTTTACCCTTGCGGTTTTTCTATTTCCAGTGATAAAAAGGGCGGAAAAAGTAAGTGGTTTTGTTTTTTTCCGTAAGGGGAGAGGGAAAATGTGAAAAAAATTATAAAAAAAGGAAAAAAAAATTTTTCCTCCTTTCGGGAGGTTTTTTGACCATTTTTGGTCGCTAGTTTGCCGGAAAAGATGATTAGAAAGTGTTTCGGGGGTAAGGAGAAGGAGTAGAGAGGAAAAAAATGTAATTTTAAGAAAAAGGTGTTAAGCGCGTTTTTTAGGCATAATGTGTCGGAAAAACGGAGTGTGTGTGTGTAGGTGATGTGTCCGCGTAATCACGGCGGAAAAAAAGGTAATTTGTAAAAAATGAAACTTGAGCGCGCTTATCGGCATTTTAAGGCATGTTAAGTCGGAATTTCGAAAAAAAAGTTACGTGGTAATTTTTCCGATTACGAGGAGTGGTAGGGTGGAAAAAAATCAAAAGAAAAAAAATTTTTTTGAAAGGACGTTTTCCCTTGCGGTTTTTCTATTTCCAGTGATAAAAAGGGCGGAAAAAGTAAGTGGTTTTGTTTTTTTCCGTAAGGGGAGAGGGAAAATTTGGAATAGATTATAAAAAAAAGAAAACTTTTTTTTCTCCTTTAGGGAGCTTTTTAACTATTTTTGGTGGTTAGTTTGCCGGAAAAGATGATTAGCAAGTGTTTCGGGGGTAAGGAGAAGGAGTACAGAGCAAAAAAATGTAATTTTAAGAAAAAGGTGTAAAGCGCGTTTTTTAGACATTATGTGTCGGAAAAACGGAGTGTGTGTGGGTAGGTGATGTGTTCGCGTAATCACGGCGGAAAAAAAGGTAATTTGTAAAAAATGAAACTTGAGCGCGCTTAGCGGCATTTTAGGGCACTTTAAGTCGGAATTTCGAAAAAAAAGGTAAGTGGTAATTTTTCCGATTACGAGGAGCGGTAGGGTGGAAAAAAGTCAAATAAAAAAAAAAAAAAAAATTTTTTTTTTAAAGGACGTTTTCCCTTGCGGTTTTTCTATTTCCAGTGATAAAAAGGGCGAAAAAAAGTAAGTGGTTTTGTTTTTTTCCGTAACGGGCGAGGGAAAATGTTAAAAAAATTATAAAAAAAAAAAAAAAAGTTTTTTCCTTCTTTTGGGAGGTTTTTTTGACCATTTTTGTTCGCTTGTTTGCCGGAAAAGATGATTAGGAAGTGTTTCGGGGGTAAGGAGAAGGAGTAGAGAGGATAAAAAAGTAATTTTAAAAAAAAGGTGTTAAGGGCGTTTTTTAGGCATGTGTCGGAAAAACTGAGTGTGTGTGGGTAGGTGTATGTGTCCGCGTAATCACGGCGGAAAAAAGGTAATTTGTAAAAAATTAAACTTAAGCGCTTATCGGCATTTTAGGGCACTTTAAGTCGGAATTTCGAAAAAAAAGGTAAGTGGTAATTTTTCCGATTACGAGGAGCGGAAAAAAGTCAAAAAAAAAAAAAAAAAAAAATTTTTAAATGGACGTTTTAAATTGCGGTTTTTCTATTTCCAGTGATAAAAAGGGCGGAAAAAGTAAGTGGTTTTGTTTTTTTCCGTAAGGGGAGAGGGAAAATGTGAAATAGATTATAAAAAAAAAGAAATTTTTTTTCTCCTTTAGGGAGCTTTTTAACTATTTTTGGTGGTTAGTTTACCGGAAAAGATGATTAGGAAGTGTTTCGGGGGTAAGGAGAAGGAGTACAGAGCAAAAAAAAAGGTAATTTTAAGAAAAAGGTGTAAAGCGCGTTTTTTAGACATTATGTGTCGGAAAAACGGAGTGTGTGTGGGTAGGTGATGTGTTCGCGTAATCACGGCGGAAAAAAGGTAATTTGTAAAAAATGAAACTTGAGCGCGCTTAGCGGCATTTTAGGGCACTTTAAGTCGGAATTTCTAAAAAAAAAAAATGGTAATTTTTATGATTACGAGGAGCGGTAGGATCCAAAAAAGTCAAATAAAAAAAAAAAAAGTTCTTTTAAAGGACGTTTACCCTTGCGGTTTTCTATTTCCAGTGATAAAAAGGGCGGAAAAAGTAAGTGGTTTTGTTTTTTTCCGTAAGGGGAGAGATAAAATGTGAAAAAAATTATAAAAAAAAAAAAATTTTTTTCCTCCTTTAGGGAGGTTTTTTGACCATTTTTGGTCGTTAGCTTGCCGGAAAAGCTGATTAGGAAGTGTTTCGGGGGAAGGAGGAGTAGAGAGGAAAAGAATATAATTTTAAGAAAAAGGTGTTAAGCGCGTGTTTTAGGCATAATGTGTCGGAAAAACGGAGTGTGTGTGGGTAGGTGATGTGTTCTCGTAATCACGGCGGAAAAAAAGGTAATTTTTTAAAAAATGAAACTTGAGCGCGCTTATCTGCATTTTAGAGCACTTTAAGTCGGAATTTCGAAAAAAAAGGTAAGTGATAGTTTTTCCGATTACGAGGAGCGGTAGGGTGCAGAAAAGTCAAAAAAAAAAATTTTTTAAAGGACGTTTTCCCTTGCGGTTTTTCTATTTCCAGTGATAAAAAGGGCGGAAAAAGTAAGTGGTTTTGTTTTTTTCCGTAACGGGAGAGGGAAAATGTGAAATAGATTATAAAAAAAGAAAAAATTTTTTTCTCCTTTCGGGAGGTTTTTTTGACCATTTTTTGGTCGTTAGTTTGCCGGAAAAGATGATTAGGAAGTGTTTCGGGGGTAAGGAGAAGGAGTAGAGAGGAAAAAAAGGTAATTTTAAGAAAAAGGTGTTAAGCGCGTTTTTTAGGCATTGGCAAGCGCAGGGAGTGTGTGTGCGAGACAGAAGATGATGGGGAAGTGTTTGGGATACCTATTACGTTTTTCCTTCTTTTCTCTAATTTCCCTTCGATCATCTCTTGGGTACGACTGGAGCTAGTCTGAGCACTAAAGTTAATGAAGACTGGCACGTAACGGGAACGCTCTGCGATATTGTCCAGAAGATCCCGGGCGATAACAGACTGAGGAGAAAAAAAAACGAACGTTGTATTTATTTAAATACTTACATTTATGTCTGATATTTTTTTTTTATCTTTATTTCAAAAAATATTTTCGCAAACATGGGCTTATTTGAAAATGTTGTGACCAAGAATAAAGACAGAATGTTGTTTCATATTCATAAACATGTCATAATGAATAGAAAACATTCATAGCGATTGTTCAACGTTTTACATTAACTTATATCAATATCTTTATCCTGAAACAATTCAATCGAAATATAGAAAAATTGTATGGAAAAAGCTGTATGTCTTTTTTAGGCAAAAGTGGAACTGTTGTATTTAGGAGACAAAACGATTTTCCCTCTTTTTAGATATTTATGGTACATTTCTCTGTTTCTTGTTATTTTTAGCTTAATATTTGTACTTAAACATAAACTTTTTTATAATCATTACGCTCATTGTGACTTTAGTCACGTCACTGATCATTTCAAATTTTATTTATACAAAATAAAATACATCAACGTATATCCTCGACTGTTGCATGATCAAGATCGAAGAATATATCATAATAAATAGTAGAAAACAAGCCATACAATTTACTGTACACAAACAGCACATTCATTCAGCAGTGGAAGGAAAGTTATCCTGAACACAGTGGTGTAACAACAATCATTATACACTTAAGTCAAGTCAGCAAGGTAGCTAATAGGCAGAAAAGACAACAAAATGTATTAAAACAAAAACCAAATCAAACAAAATGTATTAGAAGCATCGCTAAAAAACTTGGTCTCATCAGCAGGATAAAGCAACTGTTCGTAACCTCCTTCATGACACAAATCCGAAACGGGGCATCACGGTAAGCAAACTGTGTTGACCGTATGAGACAATCATTTTGGCGAACATTTCATTAAATCTAGCACATTTCTCCATAAATTTATTTTTTCTTGATATCTTCACATCGACACATACCAACTTTTTCTTCGTTTCTTTCTAATATATGAATTTAATACAAATATAGATGAAGAGATGGCATGAAGGGATATATCGAAAAAAAAGAGAATTGAAGAGATGAAGAGTGAGCGTGAGATTGAGAGAGGGGAGAGAAAAAGAGAGAGGGCGAACCTGAGAGAGGGAGAAAAAGAGAGAGAGAGAGAGAGAGAGAGAGAGAGAGAGAGAGAGAGAGAGAGAGAGAGAGAGAGAGAGAGAGAGAGAGAGAGAGAGAGAGAGAGAGTCTACGCTAGGTTTTAATTGCGGAACATCTATGTTAACATACTTGCGCTCTTTGCAGGCCTTCTGAACTACCTGGTGTTCTAAACTGTTGCCTAAAATCTGTAAAACATAATTAAAATAGCCCTCCCTCTCTCTATCCAAGTAAACACTCAATAATTAAACAAAGGCATGGAAAGCAGAACGCTTGTCTTGCATAAGTCGGAATCTGGGTGGATCCCTGGCTCGATCAATCTGGTGGAAGAATCTTATTCCAAGTTGGAGTTTCTAGACTGTCTGTTGGGAGAGTTTGCATCGAGCTGACTTCTACTATTTTTACATGGTTTATACCCGAATAAAGGAATTTATGAGTTAACCTGTAAATTCCCACTTGGTAACTGTGTAGACATAGCACTCAAAGAAACTTAATTTTTCTATTATTTTGGGTCAAGATACAAGGTGATAGCTGCTGTTGCAGAATGAACAGAATGATGGTGGAGTGTATCCCTGCCTTCCTAACCCGTGTTTTAACTGTTACACGCGGGCTAATCGGTAGAAAAGGGAGGGTTGCAAGTCGAAAACACAAAGTTGCCGACGATGGAATGTGTTTACTGGGTCCATTTTCGTGTTGCTGATATTCACACAGTGCGAAATAGTGCCGGTGAAACCTCTCCCTATTTAAACTCTGGTCAGACTTCATGAAAGCATATACTGATTCCTGTAAAAACTCATGAACGGAACCAAGTGAGATTGACGGACCGTCATGGTGAATGATAATAAAGCTTTTGTGTTTTTTAATATTTTGCTTCAATTGTTTATAATTAGTTCATGATTCTTAACCCATTTACAAATCAACGCAGCGATTGGTTTTACAGGCATCACTTCCTGCCAGCTGCTTGCTTTGTGCGCACGTTGATCAAGGTAGCCACTAATAATTATTTCCTTAAAGCCCGCATTGAACGGAAATAGGTAAGAGCCGGTTTAATCTCATTATAGATTCTGGTCTATCTGATTTGAACTCTCAGTCTTCATCAACGGCAATGAGAGACAATAATTATGAAAGGTTGGGGTAAAACGTATGAGAGGAGCAATACCAACTGAGCTACCAAACGTTAGTGACAGAACTTGATTAGGCATTTGGATCTATAGATATATAGATCTAAACACGATTACTGTTTAGACTTTTAGTGGACTCCTTTTGTTTGAATTTTTCAGAGTTTAACTTTCACTGAATTTTCCGAGGAATCTATTACAGAGAACATGACGAGATTTCGCTTATTGTGCGAATAACCATCCAGTTATTCTCACAATTGTGTGAATAACCACTCAGTTAAGAAAATTTTTATTTAACTATCTAAATCGAGACTTTCTCAGTTCTCCAATTTAACTCCGAAGCGCGGACACATTTTTTGTGTACATTGTGCAATATTGTTTTAAAAACATAATTATTGGTACGTGCACAATCGTCCATTACATATTGCGACACAATGATGTATGTGAATACTGGAAAGCATGTAAAAAATGCTAAGAGATTGGAGGAACAAGTAAAAATTGGACTGTTGAATTTTACTGAGCTTTTAAAGATAAAGATATAAACATGAAAAGTATAGCATGATAAAATAAATTTGTTGCACCAATCTGTGCACGTGCTATGAAGGCCACCGTCCTCTCCATTTCTAATTGTTTTGAAAGTGTGTGGATGTTTTTTTTCCCTTTGCTCTATTTTATATAGCATGCTTTTTGTACTTGCGAGAATTGTACTTTCCTCAGTAACGTTTTTGTGAGATGAGGTTCTTCCCTTTTTTTTATACTTCAAAGTTTGATTAAATAAAATAATTGTCCACTTTACCGATAAAAAAATCACACGATACATTTTTCTGACAAAGTTTCGCTTTATTCATTTTCCAAACGTTGGCAATTTATGATCTTTTCATTCGCAAACTTCCGCGAGGCCAGCAGCCTGAGAGGCGCATTATTAACGAGGTTGTGTACTTGCCATTATGTGTGACACAGAACGTCGACCCCGCTCGATATAAAGAAACAAGCTGTTGCAGAGGCGACAGTGTGACATCATTGTCGATACGAACTAGTTCTGCGTGGTGAACATGAATGGTGTTTAGGTAAGAAAACAAGCATGGAAGAAATGGGTAGGAGATGGTAATCATAATTATTCCGTGTTTGCTCGAGACTGAGATTGGCAATAGAACTTTGTCGGGCGAAGAAAAGGAATTTTTTCTCAACAAAATAACTCATCCGTAATTGGGATGTGTGGTTGAATGTAACAAAAAAAAACCAAAGCGCGTCTCGCCAATATCCTGAAGATTTTCTCTGACTTATAACTGACGCGTTTTATCTTGTTCTGTGAGACACAATCATAAATTTTTTTTTACCAGATATAAAAAAGGCGTTGAATCAGATTAAAAAGGCCTGGGATCACATGGCAGAGCGATTTAATTGCAGTTGAGTCTGGTTAAAGTCAACTCTTGCGTTCAGACAATCTCTCGTGGTCGACAAGTTTAATTATTTTTATATTAATTTACGGCTATGCGTATACACCTCAGAAGTCTTGCAAGCCATTCCTAATGAAAAAAAAAGGAATTTTATGTGTTGTAGAAAAAGAAATAATAGCAAGTAACTGCAAATTAGTTCCATTACATAGACAGTCTCCTAAAGTGAATTTACTCAAGTCTCTTATAGCACAACGTTTAGTTTCTTCTATCTGATACTGAGACAACTCTCTAGTTTAATCGAGCATTAGTTATAAAGACATTAGTAGTATTATGACGGACGCACTAGTAATCATGGAAACGTTATTAACCTGAACTGGGATAGGTATATTATTGGTAAATGGCTACAAGTTACGCCACAATAAAAAGGGCAAAACAGCAGTAATATTTGGTACATAAATATACGTCGACAGGAAATACCAATATAGAAAAGACATTTCTGGACAGATTGCTTGTCCTGACAGTTCATTTATTTCGGACGACAGCTGCCCGCAAAAGGAGAGCAAGAGAAAAACGAAAAAGCTAATAAGAGTGCATCACTCTTTAACGTAAGCGATCAAGATCTTTCACGCATCTCTATCCCTCATAACTTACTCTCACATCCGAAATCCATTGAAGGTGTCAATGTGCCAAAATAATAGCAGATCTTATTTCGTTAAGAATTGTTTGTTGAGATTTGGTGCTGTTTTATTTTGTTTTGTTTTTTTTGGTCTTTGTTGGGTTTCATAGAGGGTACTACGTGGAAGAGAGCTTTGAGAGGACCTTGACGTGCATGTGGACTAGGTCTTGGTAGGATTAAAGAATTATTTGCATGGCGGCGGTTGTTTTCGTAATTTTGCCACACCATTTATGAAGAGATAATGTACCGTTGTAGCACTTATCCACTCAATAAAAGACATAAGACAAACCTTTAAGTTTTCTTGCTTTATTGAAAGATTAACATTTCATCTGACTGTGTCAAAATCTAAGTTTGAACTGAGAATGTAAGCTCTTAATCTCCTCAGCGCCTCTGTGATGAGCTCTCTTCACGACCTCGGATGTAAACATTCCTCACGGGTTAGTCTTTATATCTGTCCATGATATAATAGTCCAAACAATACAGCACAGCCTCCCCCCCCCTCCCCTTTCCGCCTCAAAGACTAACTCAGTGAGAGCCACTGGTATCGTACAGGCGGTTTAATTGTACGACCCGTACGCGACGGCGTCTGAACGGCAGGGCACGCATAGCTTGCTGATGCCTGGAGGCGGTGCGTGGGTCTGATGGATGACTGCGTGAGGGTTGACTGTTTGTCTGAAGGGCGACCACGTGGAGGAGGCTTAGCGAGTATGACTGCTTGAAATGCGTCGAAAAACGCTGAGATACATTCAGCCTGACCGACAATGTCTATGAGGAAAGTTTTGTCTCCTGGAGTCAGAACTGTGACGGACCTTCAGTGCATCTCGTCGGACGTGTAAATGCTTTGGTGGGGCACAGTAGAAGCGTGATGAGAGGCCGGACGAAGAGCATATAGTGGGATGTTCAACTTGAAATTCAGCTGTAAGCCATAGATTTTGCAGATTTAGGTGAAACTAGTTCACCTGGGATTGTCAAAGGCTCACGGTAAATGAGCTCTGCTGAGGAATATCCCAAGTTTTCTTTGGGTGTGGTTCTGAGCCCGATTAGTACCCAAGGTAGTTCTTCTACCCAATTTGGACCGGTGAGACGGGCTTTTAGAGCTGTCTTGAGAGTCTGATGAAAACGTTCGATCATCCCATTTGCTTGAGAATGATAAGCAGGTGTATGGTTAAGCATGATTCCGAGGCGAGCTGCAATCTCACTCCATAACGATGATGTGAACTGTGAGCCACGGTCTGACGAAATATCTCCAGGGACACAGAAACGTTAATGAGAGCGTGCACTAACTCGGTGTTGTAATGCTTCGTAGAGAAATGGCTTATAATATATATATATATATATATATATATATATATATATATATATATATATATATATATATATATGTATATATATATATATTATCTATGAGCTTAATTTCCACTTCCATGCCATCGCATGGGATCATAATTTATGTCTTTTAATTCAAATGTGTCTTGAACCGAAAACATACAGTTGCAGGTTAAGCAAGTGCTGGTGTGATAATTGAAAGATTTTTTCATGGTTTGTATGAGTGTTCAGTACAAGTAATTCTGAGTTTGTTTTCAGATACCCCTATATGTGCCGTCTTAAAAATTTTACAGGTCTTGATGTACATCTACAGGCAAGAGCCATAGAGTGTACTTTGTTACGAGGCTTGAAACGTACCTCTAAGTTGGAGTTCTATTGTTTCCTCGTTCGTTCTTTTTTAACAGTTCTGGGAAATCCCTACAATATGCCTGAAATACCAGGCCTATATTTACTTTTTTTAACTTGCGCGCATGATCTGATATGAACAGAATGGCTTAGAAACTCCAGTATGGCTTGCGGAAATAATAATAATAATAATAATAATAATAACAATAATAACAATAATAATAATAATAATAATAATAATAATAATAATAATAATAATAATAATAATAATAATAATAATAATTTAAAAAAAAATCCAGAAACATAATTCGAAAAAACACCACAAGTCAAGGATCATTTTTTTTTACATCTTTGACTCAAGTCGGCACAGATGAAAAGACAGTCTTATCACCTGCAGTGCATGTATTTAAAACAGACTGGCACACCAAAAAAAATAAATAAAAAACCCCTCATTCAATCGATTTGGTCAATTTTGATATAAGCTCGGTATGCCGCTGAACTTCATTACGAGAGTGTCTGTTAGATCCCGGTTATTCTATAGGTCTTCTATGCTCTCCTCTAGACTTATTTCGCTGATCTCCCTGTTTTTCATCAATTTATTAAGGGTTGTGGTCGCTTTGAAATATTTCATTCTCTTTATATATTTACATCTCTATATTAATTGCTGTTTCGATGCATGACTACATTTACTTTACCCATAGAAAAAAAGGAATACAGACACGAAATGGCGTAGTAGCTTCGACAAATTTGCAGGAACATCGGAGGAAGTAGCAAATGAGTGAAAGTAAGAGAGAGAGAGACACATGTAGAGAGAGGTACAGAGAGAGAAAGAGAGTAAAAAGACAAAAATATACAGAGAATGAGATTTAAATAGAGAAAAAAAGGTGGGGATAGATAGATAGATAAAGAGAGAGAGAGAGAAAGATATATATATATATATATATATATATATATATATATATAAATATTAGTGAAGATATTTAGCACATGACAACGAAACAAATTTAACAAAAAGTCAAACAACAAATGAACCAATTTTGGTTGTCACCTTTCCAACACCAGTGCTGCCTGTGTAAAGGACAGGTCGGTTTACAGAGAGAAGGCGCTCTAAAAGATAACCAAATCGAGTGGTATCTACAGTCGGTACAAGCATCTTGAAAAAAGAAGTCCCACGTTCAAACCGAAAACTATGTACGATGCGTTCCCAGGGATCCATGCGCCTTCCCTCAGGCTCGATAAAGTAGTTCCACAGAGAGGCTGTGCAAGGCAACTAGAATAAAACATTACGTGGATATCGGTAGAGTCAAATATATTTTAATAATGTTCTTCAACACAGTGTTTGATTTTTTCGTCTTTATCCTGAATTCACAATGTTTCTGTCTGTCTCTCTCTATCTCTGTCTGTCTGTCTGTCTCTCTCATACACACACAGCCTCTCTCTCTCTCTTTCTCTCTGTCCCTCGATCAATATATATATATATATATATATATATATATATATATATATATATATATATATATATATATATATATATATACATACACACACGTGCGCGAACACACACCCCTATATATATATATATATATATATATATATATATATATATAGAGAGAGAGAGAGAGAGAGATAGATATAGATAGATAGATAGATAGATAGAAATAAATATAAATTAAGAAAAGTCTAGATACTGTGATTCGCTACATATGTGTTTCGATGATTTACATCTCTACAGGCGAATAACAAGATTTATATATATATATATATATATATATATATATATATATATATAGATAGATAGATAGATAGATAGATAGATATATGTTACTATCTTAATAACTAGCTCCCTCCAGTTTTTCTTCCAGCACAATCCTTTGACAACCGGGGTAAAGAGGTTATGCCATATTCTATCAAAACAATAGAATGATGAACAGTTTGGAACTTTCATCCATGAAATACAGAGTGTAAAATATTTTCATCTAACACCTCGTTGATTTACCTTAGCCTCAATATTTTCATCGAACTGATGGCGTATAAAGACATCAAAGCTGTCCCAACAGTTGTGGGTAAGATTGCCGCCTACTGCCCACAGGTAGCAGAACACAAATGTCTGGTTGATCAGTCTATATGAAAGGGGATATGAACAGTTTTTAAAAAACATGTTTGATCCCCACTTGAATGAGCTCTCCAGAATCATTTATGTTTTGTTAATTTTCAATATTTACAAACTGGAAAAAAAAGAATGTGTTTTAAGTGCACAGGCACGCCTTTTCATTTTTCCACTTCCTCTGATTAATAAATAAAATGTGCTTGAAGCAAAAAAAAAAAAAAAAACAACAAAAAAAAAAAAAAAAAAACCAAACAGGCAAAAACCTTGAACTACCTTACATAAGCGCTAAAAGAAGAGCAATTATTAAAAAAAATATAAACTTTTTGTAACTTTTTACAATTCATAGAAAAATTTAAAGACTTAAATAAATACTCATGAAGGTGATCAACAACTCTATAAACGTATGCGACCGTTTTGGGATATGCTACAGCAGAACAGTAAATATCATATCAAAGGCAGTATCTTCCCACCAGCAGCCACGAATAGAGTAATAAACAGCAAATATTTTGTTATTCACCTCACAGTATTTTGTCAAAAGATTTTTTCACAAATTTGACTAATACATTTTTTATATTAAATCTTTGAGAAATTCTTAAGATTTCACAATGCTAACATGTAATTAAATTCAATGTCTTTTCTCTTAGGATATCATGATACAAAGTTCAACAAAAATATTGCATAGTTTTGTTTAAAAGAAATTGATTTTGATGTCCTCAAGAACGAATGACTAGGTGCCTCTGTCATGTTTCAACCCAATTTCCCCAAACTTTACTTTGTAGGTATCACACGCCTTGTTCACCCAGTGCTTTTCAAAGAACTATCACAAAGTAAAATAACTTGACATGTTCGAGCTGAAAAAAAGAGTTTATGATTAATGAAATTATTATTAAAACGGCAAATGTCTCTTTTTTTGTCTTCAATGTCACTATTTTCTTTAATTCTTCTGACATACTGAGACTTTCCTTACCGTCTGAGATCTGCCGGTTCGAGAGCAACGTATGTCGTAAGTATATCGCAATGCTTTTCTGTTAGTGCAATCGAGCAAAGATTTTTCGCCTGTCTTGTCAACTCAGACCTGCATTACTAATCTTGGACTGTTGTTATCGCAACCAATGATTACATGGCTTTTATGCGAGTCAGCAATAACAGATGGGCCCGACATTAGTAATAATAATTAATGTAACTAATGACAAAATGATCTTAAATATTTATGTAATATTTCCGACTTGATAGACCTAAGATAGTCAGTATGATGATTGAGGATTTATCAACTGACCAATCCATGCCAAATGATAAAGCAGGAGAGCTAAAGACAAAATTTAAATAAATGTTTATTTATCTTGTTAAGATACTAAATGAACTATTATTAGCCCTAACTACTTCAACATTTTTTTTACTCGAGAATTATCAGATTTGTATTTGATTTAATGACATTCTTTTTTTTTGTACATACCTTATTAATTTGCTGAGCTCACAAGTGAAATCTACACCACCGGTTTTGGGACACATAACAGCCTCCAGTAACATGCACATTGATGTTACTTTGCTTATGTCAACCTGAAACAGTCCATAGTTCTTCATTTTAAATGCTGATTTGCGGACACAATCATCAATATAAAAATCATGAATTCAAAAGAAAAAAAAATTATAGTGTTTGATATCTTTGTGCGTCTATTGCAATTTATAAAGAAGTCTCTTCATAGTTCCAACTTTACTTTCAACCACATGGGTATGTTTTTATAATAACGGAATATTTTAAGCATTGTAAGGCCATTATATCATAACATCATTCTGGTCGAAAGCTCTATCTCACTCGCTAGAAAGTTGACAAATGCCCCTTAATTTTGAGAGGACTTGCTAAGTTTATGTAATAAAAAAAAGGCCCAAGGCAGTCACAAATCACCATGCATCAAATCTCCGTTATTTTTTAGAGGGGGGAACGAAAGAAAGTGAAAATTTTAAATAGAAAAAACACGGTGGTTTCAACCTTATCTCAATATGTACCATAATCATATTAATTAAGGCGCCCCAAGAGTGGAAAAAAGGCGCCCCAAGTTGATGAAAAAATTCAGGGCTGCAAAGTTAGGAGGTAACTCGCAAAGAATTTAAAGTTATGCCCATTTATTAATAAAAAAAATTTAGGATTGTGTTCATTATGATTTATTTAACAGTACCAAATTATTCCAGAAGACAAATGTAAAGGATTAACCCATAAACAGTTACCCATATTACCCAACAAGATTCTTCAAGAGAAGCAAATTGGAGAGAATATTGAGTCTGCTAATGTTTAGATGACCTTAAAGGCTTTTTCGCTGATTTTTGTTTGGGAAAAAAAGATTTAGTTTGCATCTTTCGTTTGGTTTGAAAGTGAAAATACCATATTGGTTCAAGCCTGTTAAAAATTGAAAAAAAAACCAACAAAACAAACTACACCCCCTCCCCCTCCACAACACACACACACGCAAAGCAAAAAAAAACAAACAAACGAAAAAAAAACACAAAAAAAAAACAAAACAAAAAAAAACAACTAAAAAAACAACAAATAAACTAGTATTCATGTGACCTGAGGAATAGCTTGCGAGCACTTTTTAGAAGCGAACTGTAGCCCCTCCTCCACGTATGTTTGAAAAAGGTTTATAAGCATGACCTTCGAATCATCTGGAATACGTTTACCCATCATGTCCATCCAAGTCTTGACATATGGCATCCATTTAAGTTCGTCTGGATCTACGTAAACCATTCCGCACCTGGCAATAAGAAAATGCATGCAGCAAAAATCAGTTAACCATAGGCAGCTGAGAAATACGCATCGTATAACTAAAACAGCACCTACCACAGGTATATATCTGGTATTTCAAGCTTAGGCAGAACAAAATGATTTCTAATAATAGCAAGGCCGAAATTATAGTAGCAGACTGATATTAGTGAAAACTAATTGCTGACATCCCAGATCAAATGAGGCTTATGTCACCCACATTATATTTTTATGGTTTTGATGCTTAGAAAATTGCATTTTTCTAAGCTTTTCAGAGATAAAAATTCAGCTAAATTATCACGCTTCTTTAGGGAGATAATATTCTACAATTTTATTACTTCTGTGCAAGTTCAATTTCACAATGCTTTTTTCAATTTGCAAATTTCTGAGATCCGACTCATTGGAACTGATTATGATAATATGAGCGTTAGGAGAATACAGATTAGTATTTATTTTGAGAAATACTTAAAGTTTACAGAGATACTTCACGTCAGTACATTAGATGAAGATAGCTGTTGTGATTTACAGTAGAAGACAAATTTAAAAATTGTTCCTCTATACGTTTGAGTTCTTTCCACATCTTAGCCGCTTGTCTGAGATGGATTTTAATACTAACCTGCTGACAGTGGCAGGTGATGCGACCGCCAAGTCCTGCACTTCAAATAACATATGAATGTAAGGAGTGAATTTGATCCTCTCACTGTTGGCCAAACATAGCATCTTATTGTCGTCAAGTACAGTATTCATGTTCTCTATCCAAAGAGCATCTACCGGTCCGTCACACACGATCCACTGGTGGTCTTTACTTGTATCCTGAAATGAAAAGTTGAGTTAAAAGATTTACATTATCTTTATACTTATGAAGGGCTATGTAATCTGAGACTTTAGTAAGCTCTAAAAAATTTGAACTTCTTTTGATCCTCCACCGATATCTATCTATCGATGTATCTATCTTTCAGCAGTCTCAATGTTCTTGTCAGCCCCGCAAAAAATCCAATATCATTCTATTGTAAAGCTTGCGATTGGGTAAAATAATACTTGCGTTCGTGGCCAGAGGATCTTTGCTATCCATAAGTTTCTGATTCTCCCAAAAGAGGAAAAATCAATTAGCGAGATTTCGAGCTGTCTGTTCCATATATTTATATGCACACACATGCACACACAAAGAAGCATGATTGCCCGTTCAGATGAAAAGGTGGGGAAGACAATTACATTGGAGAAATGCAAACTTCTCAAATAAAGCAGACTATTATCCTTCAGAGCCATACTTCTGCGCTGAAGAAAAGCACGCAAACTTTACAACAATAACAGATATATCTCCTCCAGGGCCACTCGAAGAGCATTTTTTTTTCAAATATATAGAACCTTGAGACACTGGAAATCGTTGTCATGAAGACAATGAAGGAGACATCTCAAGCAAAAAAATTAACAAAATTTGAGAGCAATCTTCTCAGCAGCCCTCAGTTTATCTCTCCATTGAGACGATAATGACCCATTACAGATTCAAATTGAATCTTTGCTCGACCGGATGTGATGAATAAATTCCCTTCAAAACAAACTAAAAAGGTGCAACTGGTCAGACAATGGTAAAGAGAAAAAAAATTTTAAGGCCCCGGTTTTAACAAAATGCATTGGGCTACTCTGGATTGCTAGAGTTTGTATTATTCTAGATTTAGCCAAAATCTGTATACCTAATGCAAGACAAATTAAGAGTGACAAGTTAACACATTGACTTAACTTGAATGTTTCTACGGTTCTTTATTGATAATTAATGGATCTTTTCGATATCTTAGATATAAAAGACAATAGAAAAACGAAACATGTGCAAAAGAAGTGGTGTTTACGTTCGCAACCGCCACTAAGGAAAAAGAGGCGACGATGACAGTCTTTCTTAAAATACTGACCAATCAAATCACTACTACTTTCCTGGACAGAACGATATATTTTCCATCACGCTTTTGTTTTTACGCAAGAATTATAAGTCAAATTTCATTCATTTTTACATTTTCACGTGAAAGAACTTAAATTTTAAAAAAAATTTATTTATACTTAAAAAATGGGCAATAATTTGTTTTAAAAGCACCATCCGCAATGAAAATTGAAAACCGCTGAGAACACTATTTTAATATTATTTGATTCATTATAAAAAATTAACTATAACGTTTCTTTAATTTTTTTTTAGTACCGCATGGGACACTGATCTTGGCAGATTAAAATTCAGCAAGCTATATCATATATATTGAGTGGTTTTTAGAAGGGATAACGGAGAAAGAAATCGAAGTTGCCTTTTATAATATAGATAATGCTGCTTGTTAGAAGGGAAAAAAAAAGAAAAATACTAGAAGGAGGAAAAAACGATCAGAGTTCATTAATTTTGTTCGGATATTTCATGTAAATAATAATCTAAATGCGCTGAATTATAGTATACAGTTCTGCAGCTTTGATTTTCATTTTCGTCACTTTATTCTCCAGAATAAAATTTGTAAGTTTATTACAGCAGTCTCAAGACTCATTCTTTTATACATCGCCAATTCTCATAATCATAATTTGTATTTTTTCAGATTGGTCCTATAACATTTGTGAACTATAAGGCCGAGTTAATTCAGATCAAACAGGAAATTGAAGCCAGTTTGAAGTGCTTTCATACGGAAAAAGATGGAAAACTGCTGCACGACTACGTGCAGTAAACGCCAGTAAGCGCACTTCGGCCAACATGTATTTAAGCCTGCCACGTCCTACATAGTGTTGAAATCTCAGTTTGTCAACTCCTTACACTTTCTCTCAGTTTGAAAGATATTTGCTTCCTCCTATCTTTTTTTTTTGTTTTATCTTGTTTCTTGTAACATTAAGTATTCCAAACAACAGTTTACCAAATTTGTATGGGCGGAAATGCCTAAATTTACGTTTTAACTATCAGGATTTTTTTTGTGAAAGTGTCTACGTGGAGCACCATACTTGGGATTAACTGCACCGACAGTTAGATCTTGTCACTATCACACGACAGTATAAAGACCGAAAAGGTTCATTCAATCTCACTTTCAAATGGAGCTTTATCTTCCTCAGTTCTAGATCTAGCCTAGTTACCTGTCTCTAATCTTCAGAAAACGTGATTTCTTTTACTTTTGAAACGTGGTTGCCTTTCTGTAACTTCAATTCTAGATGTTATCTAAAACAAGTTGTTATGAATTCATTTAGGATCCTTTAAATCTCTTGTGTGCAAACAGTTTAACAAAATTCAAGTTTTTCAATTTTTCAAATGCGTTATCATTTGCGGTAAATTAACATTCAAAAGCATTGGGTAGAAATCGAGATAATGACGTCGTGAAGCCATACACATACTTCTTCCACTTCTCACACCTCACGGCGTTCCTCTGGGACTGTCCCGACACCTACTCCTTTCTCGTTTGAGTATGAAATACTATGATTATGTAAGCAGATTAACGCTACTTTTTGTAACTTACGGGATTCTTTGAAATGAATGATAATGATAAACGTGCTCGAAAGTATAGATAAATTTGCCAGTTCTTTTTTGTCAACCTTTGCCCTTGTGTATATGTTATCTTTCAGTAATGAGGCAAATGGCAAACAGAGAATAAAAGATGACCGTAAAGAAGCAACTCATTAAGTACACTTCAGAAGATACAGATTTATCTCTTCAGACAATAAATGTGCAACGACTATGATCTAGGCAGACACAAAATAGTGCATTGTTAGATTATCCAACTGAAGGAAAGAAAATGGTGTTTAACCTTATAGACCCTATCAGCTTGCCGAAGAGAGAGAGAGAGTAAGACCGGATTGCAAGTTTTGTAAAGTCCACATCTACTTATAAACCCTTTTAAAAACTTTTTTTCTTTTAGGTTAGCTAGGAATTCCCACAGGGCTGTGCCTGCGAGATCATTTTGCGGAATTCATATACATCTAATAAGAGTTCAAAAAGGGTCTTCAAATAGATTAGGACTTAGGAAAGTACAAAATTAGGCGATTTCCTTTAAGAATTCGTAAGGCAGTACCAGCAAGAGTAGGTTTTGAAAGAGACAGCAAAATAGATAATTGATGTTTGTGGGGGGAAACTACGATCGAACAAATGCATTTTTTAAATGAAATATATTAAAGAACTGATAGCTGGGAGATGAGACAACGGAGATAAAACTGTTATTTTTTGAAGAGACAAAACGAAAACAGCGTTTAATTTTCTGGGTTTTCCTGTCTAAAATGAAAATCAAACAGAGACGAACAATTCCCTAGACATATCTTACCGAATGACCAAAAGATCCGTCGCTTTTTTTGACACATAGAGGAAAATAGCTGCTCTGCTGCGCATCATCGCCTTCGAATCTTTCAACAACCTCATTGAGAGAGGTTCCCGTTTACATTGAATCAACTGGTCATGTTGAAGTATATTTGGATACATTGTTGACATCTTTATTGTATAATTCTGGTCCGATCGTGGAAGAGGAATTTCACTGACATTTTCGACTATGAACCAATCGCAGTCCACAAAAAATAAAAGAGACTAAGAGAAACTAAAAATACGTTTAAATCTATATTCGGTATTTGAATTAGCTCAAACAATACCTGGACCAGAGCGTATATTCTTTTTTTTCTGTACTCGAAATTTATCAAAGAAGTTAAAAATCAACCTTTTGAACAGTTCGTTTACACATCCTACTTGTTACCCATGATCCGTTTTGGAATAAAAAGTTTTATAAAACAAAATTATAAAGGACTAGCAGCTTTAAAAAAATGTAAAATCAAATGCCAATAAATAGATACTGAAGTAGTAACCAAAGCAGGAGAGAAAGCCTTGAAAATTCTGTAATGTGGAAGGAGGAGAGCTTAGGCCAACTGGGGATATCAGATTGCACCTCAAACGAAAGTAGGCCTCCAGCAATGAAGAACTTCACCATATACATGTTTATGCATTCCCAGAGTTCCGGATATCACCATAATATCACATTTTAGGAGAATCTTTCGAAAAAGACAAAAAGGAATATTCTCCTCGATCGACATCAGCAGATTCTCTTTGTAGTGCATTTTCAGAATTGCTTCACATGAAAATAGGGAGAAAAAAAAACCGTACCGTGAAAGAAATATTTCTTACATATTAAAAAATAACAATTTAAAGACAAATCGATTTCAATAGAAACACTTGCTATAAACTGTAAGCCTTTGGAATGATCCTAAATGACATACGCTTGCCAATAAAGAATATAGCATAGGATATTGAAAATCTGGTCAAATTAAAAGAATTTATAATCAAATATAATCGATTTTGAGAGAGATATATTGCTTTATAAAATAAAGAGAAATGTACAAACTTTGATATTAAAAAATAAATCGTTTAATAGCTTTGTACATGTCATGATCCAAAAATATCAATACCGTTTGTCACCTTAACTCTCTTTTAGCTTTCTTTATATTTTGCAAAATAAACTTAGCGGACTTAAGACATCCCTGAGGAAGACATAAACTATTGATATACCATGTTTAAAGACAAATCGATTTGAAAGGAGCAAATTTTGTTACTATGATTTCCATTCCGAAAAACGTTATGGAAGAAAGGACTTTAAAGAAATTCGCTCTATTATTTTGAAACAAGCTAAACTTCCATGCCATCTTTCACGGAATTTTGAAAAAATAAATTGATGCTCCATATAAAAGTTCCGCCACACCAATTGTGGTAAACATTTTGAATTATGATATTTTAGACATGATCTATTATGAAAATGTATAGAGAGGCTCACTTACTTGCACGCACTGTCTCACTGTTAATCCCATGAGCCCGTCTTTCCATTCCAAAGAAAGTTTATCCACGCCCCCATAAAGCTCATCCATTGTAATGGACTTGGGATTCATTGTATATACGTGCACAGGCTGATAAAAATCTCCTGGCAGACCTTGCTCGTGTAAGTTTGTCAAGGTTGTTTCAAGGATCTAAAGAAGAAGGGTAAAATATGTAGACTTGAAACTTGTTGGTACCAATGAAAAAAGTTGCTGGGCTCTTATTTTATTCTTTGCAAATGTTACATTAATATATTAAAAAAAAATATCACCTCCCCCAGCAGTTTCAGAAATACATGCATGAGAACAAAAATTAATGTCAATTTATATGGGCGGTAATTTTAGTTCACAATAAACCATACGGTTCGATATGCTTTTGTTAACATTTAATACTCGCTTTAAGCATTGTGCGAAACATTGCTAAATAACTGGCATGTTTTCGAAACAATATCTCTATTTACCCTCAGTATAGTTGTCTTTCCGCCGCCAGTAGGACCTACAAGCATAACACCGTGTCTCACAACCATCGTCTCGTAGAGCTGTATCACTTTCACTATCTGCGGCTCTACAAGCTGAATGCAAAAAAAAAAAAAAAGAAATAAAAAAAATGCTGGTGTTCTTGTTGGATTTGAGGGTGGAAGATCCAAATGAAACAAAGATTAAAAGAACAAAAACAGTTTGAAATGCGAGGGTTTTGGTGTCATTGGGGAAGCCGAGAAAGCCATTGCTTAAAAGCATGCATAGAACTGCAAGCATGATTTTCCGTTCAAATGAACACAATCACGAGAAAGACTCTATATCGAAGGAAAGCAAACTACAACAATAACGAATTTTCATTCAGAGCCACTCATTAACAGCTTTAAAGAGTACTGAACGTGGGACATCTAATTCTTCCCATGTCAAGAAGACATTCTTTTCGTCATCAATGGAGTAGGAGTCTAATGCAAAAAATAAGCAAAATGTAGTGCTGATGGGACCCACTGTACATAAAAATTAAAATGTAGTGCGCATCGTTTTATGGCGAAAAAGTGGTTTCCAGTAATTTTTTTTAAACGTTAGGATGCTTTTTATACACGCAGCATTCATTCCAACTGATATCTCAAAGTAAGTTTTAAAAAAGTTATCCAGATTTACAACAAAAAAAATGTGTAGGGCTTATATTTAATTCCTGATCTTTAGTTTGATTTAGTGAGCGCAATTTGTATAAATGGCAAACTGGTGATGGAATGAATGGGCGCAGCATTACCAGATCTTTCGATGATACATTTTTAGGCTGAGGTCAACTTTTTTTTTTCATTGATTCATTTTTCTATTTCATAGATGAAGGGAAAAATTCTTTTCTCTTTTTCCGGGTTCTAAAAACTTAGGTTTCTTTGAAAATATTTTTCATGTTTTAAAGACTGAAACTTCTTTCAAAACATTTATCTGTCTAAAAAATACAAAAACACTAAGAATATTGAATTTACACTCATTTTGGTCATCGAAATAAACTTGGTAAATACATTATAGAACCAAATATAACAAGTTATAAGAGCATTTTGTAACTCTTTTCTTAAATCACAAATTAGATTAATATTGGCAACTCAAAGTTCAGTAAACTTTGCCTCTGTGCATTGAGAAGTCTTAGAAGAGAAAGTGTAGCAAAAAAAAAAAAACGATGTTGCCTTCTATGACAAAGATTTAACATGATAAATAATGACTGATTTTCGAGAAATAATTTATGATTTTTATTAATGACTAGATCCCATATTTGAAGCTATCATAAAGATGAGAAAATCCCATAAGTCAAATCACTGATTTAAAGATACTCTTTATAAAAGTATTTTATAGAACAATAAATTCAGCTGAATTTATTACCCGCGAAAAAAAATATGACGATTGGCGGTTTCATAATAAATGTTTTTCCAGTTAAAAGTCTATGCAAAAATCAAAGTGCCCTTTCTTCATGGTTTTTAACTAAATCTCGTTTCCTGCCAAAGAGTCGTTATAACTATATTCTAAACAGAAGGACAAAAAACATAAATCTTCATATTTTGCTTTTCATTAATCCGAAAGTCATAAAAAAATAAAGGTGTTTAATAGAGAAAATTGTTTTTCTGCTTTTCATATATCAATGATTTCTAATGGCCATACTTTTCTCATTTTGCCTTGCTTTGCCGGCTATTTTATGCTTAAAACTAATCTTATGGCCTCATTGATTCCCCTGAATCTCAATATTTCATGTCTGGGGTATTTTCATTGCTCTTAACATAGAGTGAAGACGCACAACTGATCTTTAAAAAATACTGTTTGTTGAAAAATTAAAACCCGTTGATCAGACAATAGCTTAGCCTTGCTGTTTTTTACCTTGACAAAATTGTCAATATATTATCTAATCAGCACTTTCCGTTTAGAAAAGTAAAAGTATCATCTCACATTTAACTCGTGTATAATAAATCAAGGAAGAAGGTTCTTTAACTAATAAATATACGAAATGAGCATTAAAAGCTTTTAGAGAGATAGAAATTAATGGGAATGACCCTCTTTTACCTCTTTATTACACATAAATGGAAGCAAAAATATATCATGTCAAAATATGCTTTCCCAACTACAGGAGGCTTTCTATAACCAAAAAAAAAATGCCAAAATAATACGATTGTAGGGGTAGAAGAACTCCGTAACAACTTGGATTTAACAGTCAAGTAAAAGGCATAGAAAGAGATAATTTGGGTGTTTGAAAGAAGGAAATATGGTTTGGTTTACTGTTTGTTGTTTTGTTTGGTGTTGTTGTTTTCTTTTTGTTGTTTTTGTTCTTTGGATTTCTTTTTTTTTCTCCTTCAAGACTAGATTCTTACTTATCTATCGACCTTTCCTTATATATCTTTGTCGATCTGGCCTATCTCTGACCTTGAGCTAGTTTTTAACGTTCTTTTTAAACCGGTCCGGTAGTTACAGTTTCTTAAGCCTACACAGTGTTTTTTTTTTTTCTTTGAGAGATAAAACAAAGCTATTGGATCTGTGTCACTAACTTGTCACACCTCTCTATTTACACTGGAGAAAGAAACACGGTGACCTGCTTCGAGATTACTCAGTAGGATCGCACAGTTCATAACTTCATTGAGTTATACTAACATCTAAGTCAGCCTCAAATAATCTAGATTACCTAATAATGACGACCGTTCCACCAGCTTTCATTTTAAGCCGTGATCTCCCAGAAGATCCCAAGGTGGACAATTATGAATTGTGTGTCGCTATAGCTAAGGTAGTTGGTAGAGGCGGGCTGTTAGGGGCCCAAAGAATTGACGCTCTGTGGCGCGTATATCTCAACACTTCTGAAGCAAGCGCCAACCTATTAGGACAAGGCCTGACTGTCAGGGGCATAATGGTCGCAGTTGCCAGCCAGAATCCTTTTTTGGTCAAAGGACCAGATGGAATTCTGATCCCCGGAACGCGACTAAGGGTGTCAGATATTCCGCTATCCATCGTCAATGCGACTATTGAAGCTGCTTTAATAAAGAAAGGAGTAAAACTCCGTTCTCCGTACATATATATATATATATATATATATATATATATATATATATATATATATATATATGTATTATTATTATTATTATTATTATTATTATTATTATTATTATTATCATCATTATTATTATTATTATTATTTTTTTTTTTTAAATACTACAGTACTTACATACAGATTTATGTCATAATTATATGATGTTAGAACATTTGTAATTGTAGAAGTGAATATTATTATATGTTTTTTTTTTTTTTTGTTGTTTTTTTTATTACTTTTGTTCTTCTTTCTAGCTCAAGAATTATGATAATAAAGAGAAGGAAAAAAAGGCGATGACAGAAAAAAAAAACAAAAAAAAAAAAAAAACAGGATAAGGTTGCAAAGGCCACACAATAAAATTAAGTATATACAAAATAATCTTCTTTATACATATAATTATAATATATAATATAATATATAGAAAGCTATTAATTGTTAAAAAGGTAATCAGCAAAGATCTGTTTCTATTAAGTAAGATTTCGATTTAAAAAAACAAAAAAACAAAAAACATTTTTAATAGAATAGCAAAGGTTTAAAAAAAAATTTGGAAATGAATGGGTAAGTGCTTAGGGCCATGGTTATATGATATACCAAACTCACTCCATAATCTGTGTTTGGAATATCGACCTATCCCAAGGTTCGAAAACACAGATGAAAGAGAAACAGCCCGGAAAGCAATCCAAAAGAAGACTGAATGTAAATCGATAATCGAAAAAATATCTTCTTAAATCATGTTTAAACATGTGGTAAGTAAAGTTTTTTCTTTTAGGCATGATTTCTATTTTTTTGTAACATCACAAAATAACAAATACATCTGTTTGAAAGAATTAGTAAAATAAAATCCACATGGCCAATGATTGCAAAAAACCTATACCTAACTAATTCTCTGAGCCAAAAAAAAAAAAAGATAAAAAAAGGAAAAAAAAAGAAGGAAATATGGTAATACGTTGATGACTCTTTTTCGGAAGGTCGCCATGTTTAAAGTGGTTGATCCACTACTCCTCTTTCAGGAATGTTTTTTTTTTTCTAACAATGCAAAAAGAAAATTTTTACTAACAAATTATGAGTCGGCCCTGTGAAAGCATGAAACCGATCACAATCACATAAGTTGTCTATTAATGTAGCTATAAATCTGCTTTTTCTCGAATTGTAGGATGGCGCACTCTTTCTTACATTGTTTTTTTAACAGAGCTCTCTCTAGTTACAAAGACTTTTTAAACGATATGATATACACTCGTAGATGATTACGATCAGATGAGAGTAAGAAAAAGGAAAGATGGATTTTTATATAAGAACACCCAAAACTTTCGTATAGATTGTCCTCCGTCACACACAAAAAAAAAACAGAGAGAGAGAGAGAGAGAGAGAGAGAGAGAGAGAGAGAGAGAGAGAGAGAGAGAGAGAGAGAGAGAGAGAGAGAGAGAGAGCTAACAGACAGACAGATAGACAGACAGACAAAGAGGCAGACAGACTTGTACCGTATGTGAGAATCTTCTCAAAATGAGTCAATCTAAACGTGGTCAGGTCACTTTTCAGGATCCAGCACCAAGTCTCTCTCGACCCATTTGGGGGAGAGAAAAGTGTGGGTGCCGTTGGCGAATGAGTGAAAGCCTCTCCCTTTGGAGGGGTATTATTTGAGATAGCACTCTCTTGAACCATTGTGGTTAGTGGTTGTTATTTTAATGCTTTTTAATATGTTGTGATTGAGAGAACGGAGGCTGAACAGATGCCTTTTCTGAGAACACAAAAATCACCAACAGTATCCATTTTAGCTTTAATTTAGTTCCTTAATACCCTACCTATCTTAAAAGGGAAGATCTAGGCAGCAACAAGCCCTTTTGTATTGTGCCTCATACGCTGTGACAGGTTTTGAATGACAGAACGTGCGCGATATTATTATGCTCCAGTAAAATTTTTTTTCGGGATGGGATCGGACTTCCACCAAAAAGGGAAGGTGAGACTCTAATGGAGTTTGAAAATGATTAAATTGGCAGAGATATTAACGTAAGACTACAGTTCCCGCTCATTCAAATCTGCATGAGCAATGCAATTTCCCATGATTATCTTTTCTAGGCTATTTCTATAGAGATCAATGTATATGTTTGGCTAAGCTTACTAACATTTAAAGAAACAATAAAAAAATATCAAATGTCGGGAGTTCTCCATGTCATAATCATATTTCAGTTTAATCTGGGGATACCTTTAAAAAATTATCCGCAGCACCTTGGGAAAGATTGGGGGATGCTTATAATTAAGTTTTAATGGCTTTTAGCAGCGTTAAGCTACGGAAGGATATTTATGAGAAGTTGGAACCACTACGATTTTACATACTTGAAGGTGCATGTTCTGTTGAACAGCGATGATTTCCTCCTTGACCTTGCCATAATCATGTTCAGGGATGTAAATCCCAGGGAACAAATCTGAGAGGATTGCCTGCCAAAAAAGCAATCAATCCTCGGTGATGAGTATAAAACAAACAAAAATATATTCTAATGACTTTTGAATACCTTCTTCATGGCTAAAGTTTAACAAATGAATGGGACATTTTAATATTTATAATTTTCATTGAAAAAATATTGCACAATAAAAAATAATATAATTTCTAAATTTAAAGTTTTAGAAAGCTCTCTAGCTTATCCTGAATTCCCACCATTTCTAAAGTCAATCTCCTTCATCTCCTTCTTTTTGATGCTTTTACTATCAAACAATGAGCTCAGTGGTCTTTTGGAGCTTTTGCACAGGTATCGGCGTTTGTGGTGTTGCTTCGTGTTGACTTCCTTAAGTTGATGTGATTTCTGCATTGCTCACGTTGACTAATAAGACTAGTTTAGTAATTTCTTTTAGCTTCCAAGTCTGCTTTTTAATGATTGTATTGGTTGCCAGAGGGAAAAGATCTTTTTATCATCTTTATATCTGGTATTTGTATGTAAACAACTTTTTTGAGCGTTTTATTCCTGGGCCATATGTGTATGTTCTTTTCCATTGTTAAAGAATATATTTTTCCCTGAGATTGAGGTAGGTTTGCTGCACTTCTTCGGGGTGCTTGGCTCTGTTGTCAATGCATGCCTGCTGTTTTGTACAGTGATATCTGGTCCTTTTTTCCATGAGAGGTTCAGCACAAGACTGCTTCTCTTCAGTTTCCCTTTGTTTTGGTTTTTAGTGATTACATATTGCTTATTGGTTGGGCTTCGCATTTCATTCAAAATATTGAAAGTTTTTCATCCCTTTTTTCTTTAAGGGATTCTAGCTGTGCCTGTGTTTCCATCGGTTATATGGATATCGATTTCACACTTCTAGTGATGAATCTGAAGTTTTGGTCCTCAACTGACAGCGACTTTAGCAAGTCGCCCAAGCTGTTATGCATTTATCTTAACTTTAACATTCATTGGTAAATTTTGTCTCTTTTCTTTTAAATCATTTATGGACATTCATAATTGGTATAAAGAGAAAAAAATCAGCATTTTCAGGAAACTAGAAAACAGGAATAATGTTGACATTAATAAATAAAAATGTCTAATGCATTAATAGTTTTAGCGTCCGATTACTATTGAAAACCCTAATACCCCCAGCCTTTTTCTCTATCTTCCTGTCTATCTGCCTGTCTGTCTGTCTGTCTGTCTGTCTGTCTCTCTCTTTCTCTCTCTCTCTCTCTCTCTCTCTCTCTCTCTCTAGATTTCTCTCATACAACTTGCTTGGAAGAGAGCGGCGTCATGGGATAGGAACTTGGGCAGGTTACTGTCTCTAAGAGCCCGTATGAGTACCACATCTTCAGACTTGTCTGGATTCTGTCTTTTCAGAGAGCCAGCCATAACCAACACAGACTTTACAGCCCGCATGCCTGTTAGAGATTATAATCATGATAATAAAGAAAGTTATCATTCAACACCTCCGTCATCTATGCACTTACAACTACTGGGGTTTTTCAGAATCGTCCCCATCTGAGTTCTTTGAAAAATCTAAAACTGAACCACCACCTGCGCGTTTTAAAAGCAGGAATAGACCTCTGCTAAATTGATGACTGTTTTCCTATGGTAGCAGCCTGATGTCACTTGATATCATTCTCTACGTTGAAGAAATATCGCACAAAGCAAACATTTTTTTTTTCGAAAGGAGTTCGCACAACTCTTAGAAAGATATACTTAAAGCTTTGTAAGTCACACTGATAGTTCAGAGTGTAAAAATAGAAGCAGCGCAATCTTCTTTTCGGAGAAAAAACAATGAAATCCAAATGTGCCTATCTCAGAGATGTCTCCTCGGTTTACAAAGCAGACTTAGAGGAGATCTTCCTAGCCCTCTAGAAATTTAAAACTTTCATTTGGTATAAAACCATTGCAATTTACACGTATAATTTCTCTGCTTTGAAAGGTTTACGTAACAAAAACTTTAAACTAAAAATGTCAAACATTAAATTTTGTACAATTTACTGTAAAAGACTCCGACCTCAATCTGAAATTGGTATTGTCTGGATTCCCCTCATGTGGCATTGAGATTTCTACACCAAAATGATTCTATAATCAGTGTTTAGAATGTCGATCTATCTTCAGACTTGGATGATATTGATAAAAGAGAATTGAACCAGACGACAACCCATACTTTAAATCAAAATGGAAATGCATATATTTAGTAATAAATTTCACTGTAGATTGTTAGAAATAAACTGAACCAAAGTAATCCAAGAAATAAAGTATTACTTAAAAAATATGAAAAATAAAAAATGACCTATCAAAAAACCATGTACTTAACAAATACTCCTTGCCAAAAAAAATTAAGGCAGCCATGCATATTGCAGACTCAGATTGAAAATCCTACAGCAAAAAGGAATCACGCAGTCAACGAAGTTTAAGACCTACAGAGCCTTAGTTCTTTCCTATGTCATTGTAAGACATGGACTCTATACCACTGGCACATGCAACAGAGCTATTCCACAAAACGTCTATACGGACTATTGTAATCACTAATCAGGAAATGTTAAATAGAGCTGACTCACGGAACAAACATTAATTCGATGCTGCTGAAGGCTCCTATGCGATTTACAGACTATGTTATACGAATTAATGCAGGATGAAATGAAAGAGGATTCACGCAAACAAGACGAGGATAACTCAGGTGCAAAAACACTTTGAAAAGCAACCAATTTTAACTTCAATGATGTTCACCACCCATATGTTTCAGTGCTGTATTTACACAGTGCAGCCTTGCAAAGAACCCTTTTTCTGAAATCTTATTGCTAACCCTACATACTAAGATACATTTTCATTAATTTTGTTTCATTCCGGTTACATAAGATAACCATGAATATTGAAAGTAAGGATCAATGCCGTACATGAATATTGTTGAGAACAATATTAAATATACACATTGTATGATCAAAATGATTCAGTTTCCTTACATGCACGAAAACGGTCTGTTTTATAGAACCACATCTCTCTTCTCTCGCCCGTCCTCTCTTTCCCTTCCCCCCCTTTTTTTTTCTCTCTGTCTGTCTGCCTGTCTCTCTCTTTCCCCATTCCCACTTTTCCTCTCCTAAGTACCACTGAGCCACTTTTCTACTATCTGTATAGCTCAAGTTTATTATACGATGAACACCTCGTAAAAGGCTGGAACCCAGCTTGGAATGGGATATTCTCAGCCTTGACTCTTGTTTTCTTTTTAAGCTAAGTTTATTATGAAAATTAATCATCACTTTCAGTTCCAGGGCTCATCACCAGCCATCGAGGCCAACAAGAGACACCAATTCCAGCGCCTATAGTGCCAGAGTTAGCCTGACATTATTTTCTCGGCAGAGAGTGAAACTCTTTTCACTGAAATTGACCCTGACCCTGATTTTCACTGAAGTCTTTTGAGCAATGAAAGAAAGTAAGTGCCAAAGTGGTGTGTTGGTTGATTGAACTGCGCCTTCTGGTCCAAGTCAAGTAGTAGAACTCCCTTCCAGTGTCCGGGAAAGCGGTGCCCACTAGTTGGTAAAGAAGTAGTGGGAGGGTTAGAAAAAAAGGACTAGACACGACGACAAGAGCACAAAAGCGATCAGGATGGAGTTGGATGATAAAGCTAGACAAAGAGCATGTCGTTAGCAGGCAAGCGATAGGTATCATTCTT
>JAWDGP010007564.1:55000-122500 GCA_033675545.1 Elysia crispata
TTCGGACCTAAAATAATCTACCAACCATAATCTGGCACCATCATTGAAATAGGCCTGAAAAGTGCCGCAAGATTATCGGGCAGTTCCGTGCGTCCCGCATATCCAGGGTTCATGGTGATGAAGGCGGCGCATGTGGGAACTAGCTTGATTTCCCTTCCTTCGAACATAAACCTGTTAAGCTGACAGTGTACGAAATTTTATTATGCAGTATTTGTGTTCGAGCTAAAGTTCTTTGTTTCGATAATTTAAGAATATTATCGCGATGTGGAACTTTACTATTACAATGTAATGGGCACAATAATCAGCCGGAAAAACATTCTGTTCAAAACAGTAAGCAATGGAGATGAGTCATAAGAAAACACCTCTTTGCTGCGAAAAAACTTTTTTTTATTAACCATATGGCCAGTAGACACCATTTGCCTATAAAGAATGACCTGATTTTCACTGCTAGTACTGAGGTATTCAGCTTTTCCTTTTTACATGATGCAGCGATGATGCGGATATTTTAAGAATTAGCCCTTATTTTATATAAAGGTAACAACATTGAGGTAAGACAAACGACATGAAGTCTAATGTCCTATTTATAGACGGTTTTTGATTCAGAACGGTCATGTGGAGTCATCATAGGAAGAAGTACTACATCTAATAGTCAAAATATTTCGATTACTTTGAGGAAAGGATTATGCAATCATGTGAAACCACTTCCCCAATTGAACCTTGCCGGGAATCACTTTTTAAAACGATCTGATGGCAACATTCTATTCAATCAACATACTAGGCTTTTATATACCTTATGAGCCTTGGCGTTCCTGATAGTGATAAGCTGTTGAGCAATGACAGACAGAACTTCAATGTTTATCCTGTTAAATTCGTCAAAGCAACACCAGGCACCAGATTGGGCCAAGCCTGAGAAAAAACCGCCCATCATCTGTTGAGAGATGCGAGAGTTGAAAATATGAACTTCTTAGACTCTCCGCTATGTTTAGTAATTCATATTGAAATACTAGAACAGGTAATACTAAAGTTATGACTTTTACTACTGTACTATCAAAAGAAAAGTGTTTATTGTGTACCATTATCGGATTGGATATCCAAACGAGGTCTTGGCTCAAATATGCGCAATATTTCTAGGGTCAGGGCTAAAAGCCCATATACCTTCTAAGCAGAGTAGCGCGCGAAATTGAAAGAAATTGAGTTATAAATTTAGTTTATTCTTGCAGTATTACATTCAATCTGAAATTCAAATTGAGCCTTCTGGTATCTATGTTAATTTCCCTTATTTCAGATTATTGAATTGAATGTTCATGGCGTCAAATCCAACCTAATAATATTTGTTTTTCATATTCCAGACTAGGGAGAACCGTGACCATAATGAATATTCTAGAAATGCAAATGGAAGATCTTTTAAGATACAAATGGAGAATTGCCAGGTATTTTTAATGTAACGTTTTCTTATGGAATGTCCATTAACATTAATCAAACCATTGCACAAAAAAGTCAAAGAATCTCGCAATAAAGCTTCACACGTCAAATCAGATGATCTTTTATTTCAAACTAGATCTAGTCTAAATCTACGGGGAGAGAAAATAATAAAACATTATTCATTGATTCATAATGTATTTCCTCTTAATATTCATCCTCCATTAGACTATGCCGGTGGTAACAATTTTAAACTCTGCAGCATATTATTAGACAAATGTAACTTTAATGAGGGACTTTTTTGTAGTAAAAACAGTTGTTAAGCATAGCAATGAACTCACCTTTGAAAAAACAAGACTGGAAATTTATTAATATATGTGGAGAAATAAGATCTTTTTATTAATTTATGTCGCATTATGTCGCCTGGCAATTTCTCACAAACCGTTCATTAATGACTTATGCATTAAGTCGAAAAACTATGATAGTGATGCTGCGACAAAAATTTAGTCATGTGTGTCATATAATCATGAAATTTAACTTTTTTTTTCAACATAACCAGTAAGTCTACATGATAAACACGTACGTGCCGATATAAAAATATTTCAAATTTAATTGTGAAAGATAAAAGCATCATCTTTCCCTTTACGGTTTAACAGCACGATTACAAGTGCGAACCATCTTACAACAACCAAACTGATCTCAGTTGTCTAGGCCTAAACAATATCAGTGGAGGTCTACGCGAAATAGGACAGGCTTGACAAGGCAGCTAGCCAAGTCGGGCTGGGTTTGTCCTCCTTTAGTAAGCCCGTTCTTTGTCCAGCAGAATCAAGACATCATCCCAGTAAGTGATCTACTCTAGTCATCAATAATACTCTGATGCTGCGACCCAAAAAACGCGCCTGAGAGGCGAGGTTTATACGATAATTATTGACCGACAGGAAAGACTCCTAATAGCAACCTCTTTACCAGTCTAAAACACAGTCATGATCAAACAAAAAGGAAAGAGAGAGAGATAGAGAGGTATACATCTACACAGGAAAATTGAAACAGTGATTACCTGTCCAAATTAAATTCAAACTGCGACAATAACATGACACTCATGGGAACAGTGAGGAAAAACAAATCTTTTTTACTACAGGAGTTCAGCGCTGGACTAAAAACGAGAGAAGCCATTTTCGGCACAGTCTAAAAGAAAAGAAACAAGAAGCACTATGAACTACTGAGTACTATACACCATGTAGACATAGAAGAAAGGAAAAGAGAAATTGTAATTACATACAATGTTACTAAGGAATTGGTGGACAGTATGGATAAAATGTGCCATCCATTAACCCTTATGAAAAAGACCCAAAAGTGGCCAAAGTTACTACTTCACAACATACTGCACCTTGCTTTTATTGCTTCACTGGCGCAAACTCAACCCCCACGAGAACCTATCAGAAGAAGATAATAGAGTGCTCTTCTATATTGCAGTCGCAAAGGAGTAGTTGAGACCTAATCTTGAAAGGAGAAGGGGTGTGCAGAACTTATCTTGACATTTGAGGTTCACAATCAACACAGCTCTTGAAACAATGCCAACATCATGACAAAGCGTAGAAACCTCTACCAGTGAAAATCGAAAGCGTGCTCCATGCCACCTTTGCACAAGACAATTCTGTTTTGTCAGTGTGCAACAGTTAAGTTTCCTCCAACCATTCAAAACAGCAAACGATTTGTCGCACATGGCAAAAATCAGGTACGTGCAGAAAATAAAAATAAGAATTTGTTAAAAGTTTAAGTTTGGTTAACTTCGTTTTCCTTCTGAGTGTTTACCGGTGCTATGGCTTCTTTTATCATTTTATTTCTTTCCGTTTTACTCTTCTGTATTACTGGTAGCCTACATGCCTTACATGTATTCTTTTTCATTTTCCAATAATTTTAGTGACAGTGCCGAAAATCATTGTGTCCCCAAATCAAAGAAAATTATATTAATATATACCATCGAAAATTTTAAGTATTTATTTTTTCACCATTTTCATTACTTTAATCATCGTTATCATCATCATAAGGAATACCAATATGGTGCTGATCATCACTGTCATCAACAATTTGATTATCAATATCAATTTAACGACAGTCAATTCACGTATTATCATCATCATGATTATCACTATCATCCAAATTATCAGCTGTAACATTGAACTTACCATACGCACTTGGAGCGGCTAAAGCTTCATCACCGAGTACTTCCAGTACTGCTATAAACCACCATCGACTAACTTATCATCATGTCACCATAATCATATTTTTACCATTATAGCCCTGAAGCATTTCCTACTATAAACAAATGAAACAAGACAGATGAATCGTGGCATATTGCCGAAAACCAGAAAGTAATAGTTCAACTTAGACATCTTTTATTTCTTTATTTTATTATTATTTTTTTACATTGTGCCTGATTTGCGTTCTTTTCTTCACTGTCCAAAACTATCTAGGTAGTGATGGCCGAACACTCCAGTCTATAGAGACCAGATCTTCTATGGGATATAAATGACCCCTTGCATTTCATGTACTTATCTCAATAGTATCCTTTGCTGCTTATCAGAATCATTTATTTATTTTCTTCTAAGATGTATGTCTTTATATATATATATATATATATATATATATATATATATATATATATATATATATATATACTTTTTTAGCCATATTATGTATGAGGTGTTAGCAATCGCTTTTCCTGGTCACGTTGTTGTTGACCATCATTATGAATAATGCATTGAAAAAGAAACCCGGCGTGCATTTGATACAACTTATGTTGGTTTGTGGGTGTGATTGTGCCTTACATTTCTTACATAAAAATCATATTCATGCGAAAGTGAGAGTGGGATGACAAAGTGCATCTTTGCATACTTATCGAGTGTACAATCAACCTACTGGCTCTGATAATTTGTCATCACATCCTCTCCTTCCTCTCGCTCCCAAAACTCCCCTCCCTTCCTTTTTGCTTACCTCAACTCCACCGTTCACACAACCCTCCCACGCCTTCATGTCACTACCCTCAACATGGAGTACAGACATGCGTAAACATGACGGCCACAGGCCCCCTTCCTCCTCTTCCATTAGCAAAGCCAACTAATCTGGCATGGTCAACTTAGAACTATGCTTTAGGTATCTTATTCAAATTGCTGACACGTTAGCTTACGGAACTAACTTGACTCAAGTTCATTCATAGACCAAGATGGCAGTAAAAGTAAATTTTATGTTTCGAAGATATTTATCATATCTTTGAAATAATAAATAGATCTATACTAGTGTAAAAGCCATTTGTCCTAACTCTAAAAGCGTAAGATCAAAACGACATTCTAATAATAAAAAAAATAAGGAACAAAGGCAGTAGGCCTGTTGTGTTATAGTGTCAGCTGAATCCATATAGCCAAGATGTAAGACCAACAATAGACGATATCCCTAATAAATTTCAGCGAGAGTTAAGTTCCTTGAACGACTGGCAAACACAGCCTGGGCTTAAGCTTAATAGTTAGTTTTTAAAGTAGAAATTACTGTTGAGAGAAGGAAAATAATGAATTTTATCTCCGAAAATTAATATGCAGGTTAAATATAGGCATTTTAAAGGCATGAAAATGTAAAATTATTATTTAAAAAAAAACAACAAAAAAAAAACAAGACGTGTAATACATGAAAGGCGCTCTTTTGACTACAGTGCAATATTAACGTGTCATCGCATGCCGGCTATGATTTTTTGCCTGTTGTCGGTAAACTCTCTCTCTCTCTCTAACCTCTCTCTTTCTCCTTTTTTCTCCTCTCTCTGCTTTCTTTCTCTCCCTCTCTCGCCCTCCTTTTCCTCTTTCTCTCTCTCCTCACCCTCTTTCTCCAACTATCTCTTACTATCTCTTTCTTCCTTTCTTTCCTCTCTCTTTCTCTTCTTTTTCTCTCTCTTTTTCTCCCTTTTTCTCTCTCTCCACTCTCTCCCTCTCCCTTTCTCTCTCCTCTCTCTCTTTTTATATTTCTCTCTCTCTCTTTCTGCCTCTCAATCATCTCTCCTCTCTCTCTTTCTCTCCCTATTTCTCTGTCCTCTCTCTCTCTAAAACTTCGTCACTTCCTCGAGGCTTTTGCAAAACAATGTTACAACATGAGGACATAAGTGGGGAGAGAGAGGAAGAGAGAGAGAGAGAGAGAGAGAGAGAGAGAGAGAGAGAGAGAGAGAGAGAGAGAGAGAGAGAGAGAGAGAGAGAGAGAGAGAGAGAGAGAGAGAGAGAGAGAGAGAGGGAGAGGCACATAGCCAGAAAGACATGCACCGCATTTCATACACAATGGGAATATGGAGGACACACTAACGCTAAATTAACTGGTTGTAAGGCTGAACGGGGAACTTCCAGTCTCTTCTTTCTGTGTCCCCGGTACTTATAAATTATTCTAAAATAAAATCTGTGGTGTAACCAATCTAGAAAACGACTTGGAAAAATTCTCTCTTGCATTTTAAAGAACAATACGCATAAATCTAGATCTAAGCTAGATCGTACATCTGTGAGTCTTGCAAAGAATTACATAGAAATTTAGATCTAGACAGGGTTTTGAGTATAATATTTATTAAGTATGCATATTTGACTTTGCAAGTGCATAATGCAAGTGAAATTCTGTTGTCTGTTTTTAGTGTAGAACGAGGTGTATAGATTCATAAACGGTTGACTAGGCCTATGTATCCCTTTAATCTTTGGTCCAAGAATGCCAGTTAATCAAGGGGGTAACTCTCGCTGACCTTTTTTTAGGAATATCATTTATTATGATCTCAGTTATGTAACCACAGGAAACATGACACCGCCCGGTGGAAATTAAAAAAAAAAAAATTAGCCTAAGCCGGTCATACACTAGATCTAACCAGCAACCTTCTTAGAGTCCTTTGAGTTATTATAGAAATCATATTACTAGATAATCGTAGAAATTTAAAATAGAATGTCAAGTAATGAACTTATATCATTTCTTTTAAATAAACAGTTCTTATTTTTTTGGTAAACGAATGCCTGCTTCGCAAACCCTATTATTTTTCTCTCTTGGTGGGCGAGACAGGTAATGAGTTTCCATGTCGATACATTATATATCGATATACAGACACCACCGATGTTCGGATAGGACTATCACGCTTTTGCCACTTTGCGATGTGGGCTAACAAAGTTGCCCCCATTGCTTGAAATTGAAGGGGTTCAGAAATGACCAAAGGTCAGTAAAGTTTCAAATTATTTGCTGTAAATAACGCTTGACCAATCAGTGTAAATATCTTTTACAAATAAAAGCGTCCGCTGAGGTAAATTTTTTTTACATCAACGATAAAATAAATGGCCAACCCTATAGTCCAGGCTGTCCGAGCAGTTGAAGACCACACATTGTATTGCAAGAGCTTTAGCAAGATCTTTAGTGGTCTCGGTCTTTCCTGTGCCAGCTGGCCCAGCAGGGGCTCCACCCAAATGCAGCTGCAGGGCGCCCATTAAGCACAGATAACAGCGATCCTAAAAAAAGTTAAAAATGGAAGACAATTAGACCTAAGAATTCGTTACCTTACCTGAGTTACTCCAACTAATATCGAAACTGTATACACCAGGCGTATGCAAGACGTTATATTGTTAATGTTAACGTAAGGTGCTCTAACATTTTTAGTTATTACGCCTTGTGCAAATGGTTGTCATAACTGCTAAATTAATCGGCTGCTATCTTATGTTGTCAGTCAGAATAATCAGTGAAAAATGCAGCCAGTCAGTGCCGTGCATTTTATTTGCCGAGCCAATGCAAAAAAATAGGCAGCGCTCCAATTTGATCGACAGTACTGGCGATGCTTTGATTTGATTTTTCGAATGCCGCTTAAAATCAATAAAGAATAAAACAATATGTTTCCATACAATTTATGTTTTGGTTCATCTTTACTGTTCATAACTGTTAAAATTAAAAAAAAAAAGTCCGAAAAATGGTTCTTTTTTTTTTCCATTTAATTTCTAATCACTGCTCAGTTTTCATTTGCATAGTAATAACTTAAACTTAGGCTTTACAAGTTTGAAATGATGCACCTAAATTCTAGCTAAGATAAAGCCTTTAATACCTGCATGTATGCCTGAGAAAACAGATTTTAATATACAAGCATTTTAATACATTTGTATTATTTCTTAACAATTTTCAGTGCAAATTCTATTATTTCATATGAACTTTCCACGCTTAAATATGTCTTGCAGCTCTCAATGGAAACGTGTATTGGATCATGTATTCACAGATAGGACCACGTGTTTCAAATTGAAATGGAATATGATATCCCCGTAGCATCGGAGTTGGAATCACAATCTCAAGTTCACAAGGGGGAAAATCACGTGTTCCTCTTCATGATTATCTACTCTCCATTCGCTGTATTTTCCGGAGAAACAAAATTGCGTCAACCTAAGTGCAGTAAGAAGTCGGGGAGAATTAACTACCTATCGTAGGCCTATTAAGTCAGCCACATTAATATGAACATTTTCTGCTTATTATTATGAGTAATAAACTCTCATAGATCTCTAAAAAAGCATCCAATCTGCCAATGGTATGGCAAAAAACCCCTTCCTTCTTAATCCATATTAAACTCCATTCCAAATAGTTTTGTTTTTGAAGTCGATATAACGAAAACCATAAGACGACAAGGCATAAAAATACCGCTGTACCTCGGTTCCTTATGGCACTGCCTGCGACAAAGGAGATAATTCACTGTAAAAGTGACCTTCACTGTCTGATCGGCAAGTTCAGTCCATATCCTTTGGCTATCAGAGCAATCAGGTAAAAATGTAATATGTTGTCTAGATGTTTAATCATAACAATAAGGTAAAAAGACTAGAACAATAATAATAAATTGGATCATATTACAGATAATTGTTTCTGACAACAGTTCCCTAAACGGTCTTTAGCAAAGTAATCCGATTCAAATTGAATGTCTAAACGATCTTCCGACAGAATAGATAAAATGCGTTTAATTCAGTCCAACAACACTGCCAAGACTCACAGTTAGTGGCGTTATGACAAGCCTGGGGCATGCTCCTAGGTACTCATAACCGTATCCGTGGATAGCATTAGACATGCACACACTAATGTTGTCAATGTCAGTGTCCCAGTAGTAACGAAGCTGTTTCTGCCAGTCAAAACTTAAGAGCTCCCGCACCTTTTTTTTTTTTTTTTTTTTTGGATGAGAAATGCAAGAAAAAAAAAGCAAAATGAAAAGTATGATATTCATGAAGTTTGGGCTGTTGTGCCTATTGGTGATCTTAATGGCGTACATTATATTATACTTGTAAGTATGATAGAGATAGTTTACTAATGATGAGAGAACGATGACGACGACATCAACGACGACGACGAAGAAGAAGAAGAAGAAGAAGAAGAGAAGAAGAAGAAGAAGAAGAAGAAGAAGAAGAAGAAGAAGAAGAAGAAGAAGAAGAAGAAGAAGAGAAGAAGAAGAAGAAGAAGAAGAAGAAGAAGAAGAAGAAGAAGAAGAAGAAGAAGAGGAGGAGGAAGAGGAAGAAGAGGAGGAGGAGGAGGAGGAAGAAATAGAAGAAGGGATTAGACGAAGAAGAAAGAAGAATGATGAGTGACTAATTGCTTGAATGAAGTTTTACAAGTCCAGGCCACCTATAATTGTGATATCCGTCTTAAAAATTCATAAATGGAATTTGGTATATTCTTTACTATCTAAAACTAGCAAGCACAATACCATGCGTCCAGAAGCTACGATAAACATCTGACGAGACTTAGATTTTGACGCCTATTCAGCATTTTTGTCAGTTTTACAACATCGTTCTTAAGGCAAAGTTGATTGATGGATCGACTGATTGAATATTTTGAAAAGCCCAGTCCACCACCCAAGGTGATTACATCGCTGTGTTAAATGTTCTATCAAATTTCCGTACCAATGTTTATCATAAAAAAAACCAACTGTTTGGCTTGTTTCATTTTTTTCTAAAAGTGAGACACTGGGTCACTCAACAATCCAGTTCTGATATCATTAGAGTTTGGTAGGGATTGGGCAGAATGTTCTTGTAGCGCCCCAGTGATGACAGTCAATAATACGAAATCAGTTCAGGAGTTTTTGACATTTTATGTTAAGTGTAGAATCCTGGCTTTGAAAAGATTGTTTCTTTATTGAATACACCTAAATATTTTCACTCTCCCTTCTCAGGGATAGCCTTGCCACCCAGGTGAAAGAACAGCTTTGTGAAAATTCTATGCCTATGGCACAATTAGTCTTAGATAGGGAAATATTATTGCGAAGCCCTTTCCAAGCACCCATTTTTTAAATTTAATAAATTAAAAATTACATACTATGCTTAAGATGCTCGGGATATTTGCCCTCAATATAAACGGCAAAGTCATCTACGAAAAAATATGCATTTGCATTACTAAAGTGATGATGTTGTTAATCTCAAGTTTAAAAAAAAATGGTGAAATGAATGTGTCTTGAGGAACACCACTTTGAGGGAAGTGGTCCGGAAGATAGGTTCCACGTCTCACTTGAAATTGACGACTTGAGAAAAACTTTTGTATCAAAACTGGAAATTTTCCTTGAAAATCAATATAAAAAAAATTCTGTTAAAATTCCATAGTTATAAAAGGTATTAGATTTTTTTTCAAAGTTGAAAAAAGACAGTTAGGACTTGTTTTTTCCTTGCAAAAGCTTAACGGGTGAAATGTTAAAACTGGAACAGATGTTCCAACGTACTGTGATCTTTATTTAATCCACTTTTATATTTTGAAATCAGCCTTTAGGATCGAAGCACCCATACTGATCGTATGTGGATCATTCTCTCATTTTCTTTCCGAAACAGCAAGTGAGAACTATAGATCTATAGTTCATGGGTTCTAAAGAGCTCTATCTGGTTTTGAGATGGGAATGACTTTAGCTATTTCCAGGAAGTGTGATTTCCCCCGAGAGCCAAATATTGTTTACAGTTTAAGTAAGAAGAGGGTGCATGTTTCATGTATATGGGTAAGGAATGGATAGCAGGGGTTGTCCAGCACCAGTTTCATAAGATTTTTGAAGAGCATCCCACACTAGAAAAGGTGGCTGTAACCTTCTAAGTTGTGAGACGAAAAGTCTGCTTTTTTCTTGTGAGTTTTTTTGTGAAAGATTTTCAAAAGTTTTATGATGATCAGTTACAAGCAAAAGTTTTAGCAAGGTAGCTTACATGATTTGGCGTCAACAAATGAGAACGGAAGGATTTTTAACAAGTGTTCTTTTGAGCCTTTTCCCACCCTGAATTATTCGCTTACAGTATTAGGGAGCCAAAATACTTTGGGGAGGTTCCTCTGCATAAATTGGAGAGGAATAGCCTTTTTCGATTCTTCTAAATTTATACCATTAAAAGCTGAAGTAGGTGTTCACACTGCAACAAGTATTTAGTTACGTTTTATTGATAATTCTTTTAATTTATAAATTTAAGAAATGTTAGATTATTATCACTTCCTAAAAGATCATCATGGACAGACAAGAAATAATTTTTTTTGCAATGGCGATTGAAGCCAGTGCAAAAATCAGTACTAGATGCCGTATTATAAACAAAATGGGGAAATTTGGCCCTTTAGAATTTAAAATAACAAGATTTTGATGAACTAAAATTAAAGTCATTTTCTCTCGTCCATCCAGTCATTTCACATTGTAGCAAGAGTATTTAAGGTAACCAGAATTAGATACGGTTTTGGAAGGTGATTAAAAAATGTTTCAGAGAGTTTTTTTTTATATAAATCAGTGCCTAGGGAAGGGAAAGGGGGTAAGAAATAAAAATTATGATAAGTTTTCTCAAGGGAGTGTTGCTATGGGTGCAACAGCAGGCGGATCGGTTTTTAGATCAAGTACAGCATATAACAAATCGTTTTTAAATCACAGAAGACATATAAGATCGGTAGCTTTAAAGGAATAGAGCATAGAATTACATGTCTTATCAATTTTACTCCGCTTTAATTTTTTCTTACCTGTACCTCTCAGCTCTACAAGAGTTTGCGGAGTGGTAGGGTACGAGAAAAGTGAAGGCGGTAAGTTTTTCTTTGAGTCCACATTAAATTTCCCACAAGACACAGTTAGGAGAGGAGGGAGGAGATACGGACTGAGAGGCAGAGAAGGAGGATTGGGGGAGGGAGGAAGAACAGGGACATTCTCCGTCAGAAGAGAATTTATTTGGGAAGTTTGACAAGAAAGAAAGATTTATTTCCTCAGCGTCCATGTCTGATATATTGCCGAACCAACGTCATGTATTCAGGCACTATTCTCCGTGACTTCCCTTATTTAGGTTGGTGTGTGCTATAAATAGAAATCGCTGGAAGCTAGGTTACAGAGAGTCTTCAAAGAAGAAACCTCCTTTTATAGGAAGTGTTGTGGCCGTTAACCTCTGACGGGCCATATCCACTCCCAGGTGTTTCCACCAGTTCGCCAACTGGGCTCACGATAGATCGAACGTTTTTAATCCTAATGAAGCAACCTTTCATTTCTCATGCTCCAGATCCAATGGGAACTGTTTTCGATTATTTCAGCCAGTAGTTTTTTGCCACATATTGAGAGTTTAGTCAGACGGCCGCAGACTGATGATCCTATGAATATCTGGCACCACCCTCAACGGGCAGCACCGCAGCTTTGTAGCCGACATCTCTTAGCTCTTTGGTCACGTTCAGGCATTTCTTGTAGCTGTGGGCCTCTTCTATTCTGTTTTCGTGGGGAATTGTTCTATCTATTATGATCAGTTCTTGGTGTGGAAGCTTAATAGATCACAATATCAGGCTTTGCCTTGTTTCTTTGATTATGCTGGGGTGCCTGTCCCATTATGGAAGGTCTGTTGAAGTATCCCAGTCGTCACATCCGTCTAATACATATTTTCTCTTGTTTGTTGTCTTGAGCGACCTAGGTGCGATGACTTAGCGCCTCCCTTTGTTGTGAATATCAATGCATTGTTTTTAGAGAAGGTGGTCTCTCTTTAAGCTGTATTTATGGGTCGCGGCAAGTTCCTGAAGGACATTGATATGCCTCCATGTGTATCACCAAAGTGAGAGGGTGACTTTGCAAGGGCTCAAGGCTGTGGTCTGTCTACCTTGGTATAGCGGACATGCGGGTCCTCTTCCGTTGGAAAGCAGGAGATCGTACACTGATATGTTCAGAAAGCTGATCCAAAGTGGCGCCACGTGTCATCCATGTGCGGGATATCTGCAGAGCATTATCCCAATTAATTTATAGTCCCTGTTGCGGTTGCCAAACTGGTTTCCAAACCGTTCTTGAATCTTCATTCAGCTGTTTGTCATTGATGACCGTGTCTATTATCTCTTTCCCTCCTCTGTTGACCAGCACTTTGTTGTAGATGACTCAAGTCCTTTGCGATCAGTTTGAATTTGTCCAAGCACTCCTTTCATCTTAAGGCAATATTTGTCTTGGTCTACGGCTTCGACCAATTTCCATTTTTATCGGTCTTTATGGTCGCACTATCTTCACAACCGGGTTCTCGGAATTCTCTAACATACAAAGTAGTTTGGCTTTGCACATTTGTTATCTTCCAAGATGGATTTAAATGGAGTTTCAGATTTCCTTTACGTCATTACATTTCCACATCTGTGAAACCCGGAGTATTCTAACAATTACCTGGTGAAATAATTGATCTTAGCCTCTATTGCCTCCACTGTAGTTGAGCAGATCTCGTAGACCAGGAATGACCACAGAATTAGAATGAATTGTAAACATGACACTTTAAATTTATCCTGAAGGCCAAATCTATTGATGGCTTGAAGATAGCAAGTTCTGCTGTTTCTAACCCTCTTCTAGTACCTTTCATGGATGAATTTTACCGTCTCGAAAGGCTCTTGACTGGTTCTTGCCTGACCGTTGATAGCTGCTAATTGACTTCAGTAACTGAACGTTGTCGGCGCATATATTCTACCTTTTCTTACTGAGAGACTGCGAGACTTCTCTGCACCTTGCCATGAAGATGTCGAGGTACTCAAGGATCCGTCGTTTCGTCTTCATCTGAGCAGATTATGGTGTAATTATCAACGAATGCTTTCATAGGGGGCATATAGCAACGACCATCCAAATTTGCTGTGTCCGCAACGGTGGCATTTACGGGACAAATGGCCTGCCTGTTATGGACATATATTTTACTCGCATGCTTGTGGGCGGCTTTGGACCGCCAAACATCACATAAGGATAATAAAATCGATGGGAATTTCGGGCAGCTCCTCCGCTAGCTCCTTCCTCGTGCAAATCTTGAGATCTCGGTGTCTGATGGGCTAAAAAACTAAGAATGCTGATCATCTTGTGATGTAGCTTATTTGGGAATATGTCAGTTAGTTTATCCATCTTTTCCGTTGAAAGTTAAATTTAAGGAACAAGTCCACACCTCTAAGTTTGAGACTTCAGAACGGAAGGAACCTCATGCTTTTTGTTCGTATGCTACAGATATAGCACTAAAACTCTCTGGACAAGACTTTTTACTTTGCTTGGAAGAAGATTTAGCTCCTGGGCGTCTCACCCGTCATCAAGACGAAGAAATGGAAAACGTAAGAGAAATTTCAGCGACTTTGGTAATATGATACCCCCAGTAGAGAGTGAAAGAAATAGAACCGCCAAAGCAGTGTGGGCCAAATTGTCCGTCCATCTAAATGGAAGGTAAAGTGTGTCTTGATTGATTGCAATCCACTGACTGGTCCACCTCAATCACCACAATTCCTCAACCGCAAGGGATGTAACCCACGGCGAACCAGGCGCCTACTAATTGGGCAACAAATTAAAGGAAGAGGTTGGGAAGAACCAGTAGAAAAAACGACAAGAGCACAGAACAGAGCGGGACAGAAAGCATAGCTGTACTAAGCCGCCTCACACTGTATAACGCGAGTGGGCATCATTATTTACGCATCTTTGGTTGAGGACCCTGTTCTGAGACGGGATAGAAAAAGGACGAGAAAGAGATCGAGAAGGAGAAGAGCTGTTAGAGTGGAACAAAGATAAAGATGCTAAGAATGGTGAAAAAAAAATTATCAAATTTATTGGTGGCTGGAACCAAAAAAAAAAAAAAAAAGAAACTAACGGGTTTGAGCGACGTAAAAATAAATACGTGCTTTTTTTAGACTTATACCAAATAAATGTTATCAATGAATGCGTTAGAGCAAGCATCAGTTTGCTGTATTCAATAACATATTAAGCTAAAGAGTTTGCACTGAAAAAGATAAAATATTTCTCAGGCTCTTATGGTATTTCATTCCCTTTAGAGATTTCTAAATGATGCAAAGATACTTCATCTTACTACTAATAGCTGTTAGCAAAATCTCACAGGGTCAAATTTGGCCACACACATACGAGGCAAATTTCCTTTCATTGGAATCAACAACTTGGAATTTTTGACGGAACGGAAGTGTGTTAAATCAATTTTGTGATGCAATACATTAAACAACGTACCAATTTCAACAGCTCTACAAAGATTAATTTACAATATGCCAACACTTTCTTTTCGTGTTCAATTAAGAAAAACTTATACCTACCTGCTTCTTCACCATATCCGTAATCATATCGCGGGAGTGGACATTAATGGTGATGAGAGCACAGAAGGTGTTCCTTACTAACTTTGGAAGATCTCCTCTCACTGCTGCAGCTAGCTGACTTAACTCCTTTAAAAAAGACACATAAATGCGTGACAAAAAAGGGAGTTATTATTTCTCATTAATTTTTTCCAGTTCAATTATTATTTTTTTGTGTGAAGGCAACCCTACAATACAGGGCTTCTTGGTATACCATTAATTCGCCTCCAACTTTGTTTTCTTGAGCCTTATCATATGCTTGAGCTGTACTGAAGAGGTCGAAGGACCGATGACTAATTGTTTAAAAGGGAGATCATCCTAAGCTCTCAGGTACACTCTTCACACATTCGAACTCATCACCTTAGGTGGGTGAGTTAAACTTTGCATCTTCTCAGTTACATCCTACCCGACATGATGACATTAAGGAGTCAGTGATTGCCGGGCCTTGATTTTTCTTTCAATATCCCACGAACCAGAACATAATTCACATAACTGTAACCCACAAACACTATCTCTTTTGTCTGCGACTGGATGCTTACGGGCGTTTCGGTTGTCTCTATCCTTGTTAATAATTGTTGTATTTGTCTTAAAATTGAAAGCCATGATTTGACCTATTGATTTACAGTTTGTTGATCTAATTATTTATGCTAAAACTACCAAGCATCACTCTATGCGACAGGAAAGGAATGTGAACATCAGGCGAGATTTAATTTTCGACGTTTTATTCAAACTTGTTATCAGTTTTGCGCAAAGTTTTTTAGGTCTTTCTATAGATTTAGTGTGACATTGCAGTTTAAAGAACATTTATTGCTAAAAATGTAAGTTATTAAGCATTCTTATCTATTCTCCATCTATTAACCAAATTAATTTAAGATTATTAATATCCAAGACTTAGTGCTGTTTCCTGAAATACTAATCAAATAATTGAACGAAACATTTAAAATTCAGTATGAATGTCTCTTATTTTAAAACCTAATGCCAATAAGTTTAAGGTAAGATATCAAAACATCAAAACGTTAATTTATTTTCTAGCATCATTTTCAAGCGTTCATGAGGCCTAGTCAGGAGAGGTCAGGAGACGTCGCCAAGAATATTAAATCTTGTTGTGTTCAGCCTTTGTGAGACCTTGTGAATTCTGCAAGCCGCTGTCGGGCGCAATGTAAAATGGTACATAACTTTTTTAAATTAATTTTTTTTACTTAATCAGTATATGATTAAAATGGATTAAATTTTTATAAATTTCAAGTTCTTTCACAGAAGCTGGACTGTTAAAGGTATGCTTCGAAAAAGTGTTTACAGGTGGTCATTTGACCTAAAAAATGAATTTTTTGTATGCAGCAAATCTGCACATTCTACTAGTAATGTTTTATTGTGTGAAAGCTGACAAAGGCATCACAAAACGGTCATTCCTCCCCTTCGAACAAATGATTGTATGTTTGCTATGTTTGCCAATGTGAAATCTGCACACTTTAGGTTTTAGTGTTTTTGGACTGCAGCAAGATCTGGAGGCGATTCCAATTTTTCAAAGAGAGGCACAGAGAGCTCTCTTCTTTGTGTAAAATTCTAAGAGAGAGACTTAGGGTTGAATAATTAAAAAAAGATCTCTCGGCAATAGTTACAAACTGGATGAGCAAAATTAATCATGTTATCCATTTGGTATAAGCAACAAATGAAGACTTCCATCAGTTTCAAACTCATCAGATGGCTCATCATTATCGGGGGCATCATGATCAACACCCAGCGAAATTAAGATATTACACATACTTAATCGATTATTTTAACACTAGTATTTAAAAGCACATGATTATTTTCAAATCTAAGTTTACGTTAAACAAAAAAATACCCAGATCAGAATATGTTGAAGACATATTGTTTACATGGCTCATCACTGATAAAAAGAATGTGCACCTAGTGTTATTTCATAGATCATATAAGATAGTTGCGGGTACCACCAAGCGAGTCCAGATGAAAGGAGAAAAATCGTACTTAGGCAGTACTGCTTACTATTCATCACCCATATTGATAAAAGAAAAATAACTTAACGATAATCGTTAGCTAATGATTTTGGAAAGGGCTTTTTTATCATCCTATGCCGCCTTCAACAAATCATAATATGTTGATCACTGGAGCCTTAGGTTTCTACATATTTGTCATTTACGTATGTCGAAACCCTAAGCTGCTTTTTTACTGCAAGAAGTTGCAGTTTAATACAATTGAGAGTTTCATAGAAAGCAAGGTGTGCAAAAAGAGATACTTCAAATTTTGTTAGGGCCATGTTTCATAATGAATTTTATATTGAAAAGCACTATCATTACATTTTGATGCGCTTTTGATCAAACACTTTTCACTTCATTTAATGATGCGTTTTTCTGTCTCATTCTCTGCGCACCTGTCAACAGCCAGAAACTTTATTATAACGATGGGAAGATATCTTACCTTTTACCGAAAGTTACATCGAGAACTAAGTTTTGGATCTTGTCTCAAAATAGAAATAGATTTAAAAAATGGAGCTTATTGATGCTCACCATAAAAAAAAAAATTTCCAGAATATTAGCATAATGTTTTTTGTTGAAATAAAATCAGATTTTGAGATGCATTGTTGAAATTTTTGTGGAATATGGATGTGGAAGTGCTAGGCCCTACTGTTAGAATACTGCCATTGTGTATGCCTCGTTTCAGCATCTTGCGTTAAGTCTCTTAAGTCGACAACTTTTTGGTTATTTAGATTCTGAATTATTAGCTTCTGCAAAATTTATTATATTTTCCTTTTATTTAAGGACCTAAAAATGCAAAACTTTCAATAAAGCCAAAAAGTAAACTAGCAAAAAAATTAATACTATCAACAAATCTGAAACAAAACAAAAACTAAACTTACTTGAAAACTCCTCGATTCAAATTCTCTCATACTCCGTGTTGCAGTTCTGGAATCCCTGAGGATATTGGTCACATCTCGTGTCCACATCATCTGGCTGATAGTCAGTACAACCTGAACAGAGGGAATAATTAAACAGCCGTACAAGAAATTAGTATCTATCGTACTCAAAGCTTGTGATTGCCACTTTGTAGGCTGGAATAAACCTGTACGTGCCTTAAAATGCATTCCATCATGGTGTAATGCTTTCTACGTAGAACATAGTCATCACAAGATGAATCTGATATGAGCGTTTCTATATCTGCCACATAATATTCTTGGAATGCTTCCAATCAATTTTCATTTAGGTGGGAGAAGGCATACATCTAAAGGTACGAAATACTTCATTGTGATTGTCCTTTTTAAGTTTTTCGGCGTGGATTGCTACATTTTCCCTCCTGAGAATTAGAATTAGAACCCGCTAAAACGGCAGCTAATGTCGAAAACAAGAACTCATGCGTGTTATAGAAAAATAATATTATTGCTGGTGTTAACATCAAAGTGCTGCGTGTGTCGATTATTTAAAGGTTGTTTCCAAAGAGGAGGCAGTTTCTTCATAACGAAATTTTGACATAACTTGAGTGTCTTCGAATCTTGATGAAAACCTATGAAGTCTCCATAGCAATATTACTATAAGCAGTTTCGCGTTTAGAACTTGTAACTTTCATCAGGCAAGTAATAGATTGTTGGTCCCTCTAAGGATCTAACAACGATAAAAACGCCAACTCATGTGGTATGGGCACACCCAAGAAAAAGATAGCTTGCATATATAATCTGCACGACACGGTACAAGGCAGAGAAGGTGGGAGGGCCGAAAAAGACACAAGAAATCAATATAAATTGGAATGGACACATTCTAACGTAGAAGACATAGTAATTGCTAAAAAAGAAAGAGAGGTGATATGAATAACATATTTTCTACTGCTGAGAGTTTCCTTAAGACTAGAAAAGGAGTCCCCGGGTAAAGCAACTTGGATTGTTTGACTGGCTGATGGAAAAGTCCAAAAGTCCATCATAAGCTGTGACTCACTAGTGGCGGTTCCTCAGTTTTGTAAGATGGAATTAACGTAAGAATTGATTTTTGGTTTTCAATCGTGCCAACTCAAAAAAAATGGTTTATGGTAATTTGGCAAAGCTACTTTTAATAATTTATCTGCTCTCTCATTGCCATGAATATCCACATTTGTGGGAATCCGAGCAATAACGATTTGAAGTAACGATAGAAATTTTTGGAATAAACCGTATAGACAATTATTTGATACCTCTTAGTGAGAAGTGATTGTTTTATAAACTATGGAATTCAAGTAAATTACGAACTTTTTTCACGGTAACGTTATCTAGTCAAACGTTATCATTTCTTGAGGGCTAGGAATATGCGCCAGGTTCTATGAAGCGCTCCTAACTTTAGGATTGGTTCTAACTTGCACTAGTTCCTCTTTGTCTAGTCTCTACTCAAAGTTAAATGTGTTCTATGAAGCTAAGATCAGACTTTGGCTCTAAAATGACGCGATCTAGGTGCAAGATTTAAGAGTGGGTCTCCCGTGTCCTAACTTGAGTTAGGTGTACAAAAATCTTTAATATATATATAATTCTGCCGACAGCTCGATTCGAATTGAGATGAGTTTGTCTCTTCGTTTTTTTTACTCAATTTGCTTTTGAAATGAATCAGATCAAAATTTTCACGTGCATAAATTCTATGTATGTACAGAGAATGTTATCACTGAAAACAACAAAAAGTTGACTAGTAAATTCACCATATAGCTCACAGATAAAAAATGTATAATAAAAAGTATAAAGAGCGCTAGGTTAGGTCTACATGAAATTAAATTTCTTCAGTTTTAACATCTCTGCAGTGCCTGACGTCTCACACAAACCATAATAATGCATGCAATTCTACGTACCGATATTTAATCAAGATTAGATCTGATGAAATAATAGGGGCCCGTCCAAGACCATACAATCTGAAATCATATCTGATGATTTGTAGGCACTCTTTCAGTTTAAAAATTGTTCTTGTTTAGACAGCACGTTCTAAGTATTTTACAATGGAAATATTTTAATAAACGTATGTCAGTATGATCAGGCAAGCTTATAACTCCTACAAGTAGCAGCAGTAATAATTAATTGCAGTAACAATTGGAGGAGCAACAGAAACAGCAGTAGTGGTAGTAGTAGTAGTAGTAGTAGTAGTAGTAGTAGTAGTAGTAGTAGTAGTAGTAGTAGTAGTAGTAGTAGTGGCAGTGGTAGTGGTAGTGGTAGTGGTAGTAGTAGTAGTAGTAGTAGTAGTAGTAGTAGTAGTAGTAGTAGTAGTAGTAGTAGTAGTAGTAGTAGTAGTAGTGCCCTCTTAGAAAGAAAGGACGAATATCCGCCTGAACAAATTTTTCAGGAGAGACCAAAAACGTTTTTGGCTCTTAACTCCAAAGGTTTTCGACCTATTGACCTCAGATATGGAGAGATTGTAAAACGCACAAAGAAAATATTATGTTAGGAATATGAATAGAAAGTAGTATTAGTTTAATTTTTACAATCACATAAACCTTCTTTCATAAGGCTTACCAATTACATTGTTCATTATTCTTCTGGAAAAAAGAAGAATGTCGATATTCGTCCTTTTACCATAAGAGGATGTGAATATTAGCCTTTTTCTCACTTGCGAATTCTGTTATTCGTCCTTTTTCATAAGTTTTTATATGATTCATGTCGTATAGGTATCCTCATTATACATTTTATAAATTAAAAAACAAAGATTTTTCCCTCGTATCATACTATCAATTTTAAAAGTTTTTAAACTATTTTTTGTAGTATATTTGTTTTATCCCTCAACGACACTACTGTTAGTGTGTGCGTGGATGTTTGTGTGTGTTTCAATTTATTCATGTATATTCATTTGAGTAAAGAAGGTCGTTATATACTTTAAACAAGCAGCCATTGTATAATTTAAAGACATAAAAGAAATTTTTCAACGGTCACTAACCAATGTCTTACAAAATAAACGAGTTGGTCACTTTCTCTGACGGTATAAGAGCACCCTTTAGCCTGATAAATTATTATTGAACCAATAAAAGACCGCCGAGAAGAACGCTTGGCTTTTCTAAATTGAAAGTATAAGCCTGTCTTGCATTTATGTACTTTTTGTGTGCCAAAAGTATTTTTTGTAAAATGTGTATTTGTTGAGACATTGGCCATTCTTTTTATGCAAGTCATATTCTGCACAAGTTTTACATTCCTCATTCCCGAGCTTGACGAAATGCCTTGTAGTAGGTGTTGCATGACATCTTCATTTTGCCTGTATCCACGAAGCGTTAGTACACTTCAGGCAGACTCAGGTCACTAGGTAAATATCTTCTGAGAGGAGCATGTTCCCGTCTGGAATGTGGAACCAATGGATGATACTGCCCCATACCTTCGTGGACTATCTTGTGAACTGGATTCCTGCTCCCATGCTTGCCTTTAAGGTCAGCTGCATTGGTTACGGTTCTTTGGTTATCTATTACTGCAGTCTCATATGATTTCCTTATAATTTTATCGCTGCTTACCTTCAGGCCTAGTTTGTTCAGGAAAAAGAGTTGGCAAACGCTCTGATATTGCCTGTCGGCCTTGCAAAAGGTGTACATTTTTGTACTTTTTTTCTGTGCACATCAGCATTCTTTCATATTCTTTCCTTGCACTCCTTCAAGGTGACAAATTGTCTAATGAATAATTTTTTAGCAACATAGTCCATCCGCCAAAAGGTATCATTAGTGCCCTCTCGCAACCGTTGGTCAAAACAATCATGACATTTCTTATGTCATTTCTCCCGCGAACATCATTCAAGCACGCTGTATTTTGTCATCTTTGTGTTAACCGCTCCAAAGCCTCTTCATCTATCTGCTCTTTTGTTTTACGCTCTTTTCTCCTTCCCCTTATTTCTACCTCTTGGGCGTCCTGTTGTATGGTAGTTGGTGTTGATGGACACTTTGAAACTTCATTGGCGTTGTCTGGCATGAGCTCACTGGTACTTTGATTCGTGCCAAACTGGGATGATCTATGACAAGTCGGCCAAGTTCTTGAACTTATAGAGTGCACTAGAGCGTGTTTGCATTCACCTTGCTCTTCACCCAACTCTTTGTCTTCACCGAAAAAAGATGAATCACCACTACAATTTAAGTCTTGTTGGATATAGTCATCACTTGAAGATGCACTTCCATCGCCATTTTCATCCAAAACCGCTTTTTCGGTCCGTATAATTCTTTTCACGACAGGGAGAAGAAGTTCATAAAGATGCCAAAAACTTATAAAGAGGAAATGCCAGGATTTGCAAAATTTTAATCTAATAATTATTTACTTTTAATACATTTTAGCCATATCCGTCAAACTTGCTTAGACTGTTTAATAAAAAAAAAAAAAAGAAAAAAAAAAAGCGAGTACCGATGAATTCGTCCTCCTTTCATGAGTTTGGCTGTTCGGGAAGGTTTTTCTTTTATACTAAAAGGCGAATATAACGATGTTCGTCCTTCATAAATGAACCAGATACTCGTCCTTCTTTCATAAGTTTATTAGCGTAATTTGAAAGAATTCTTCAGAAGGAAGATTTACACGCGTATTCTATGTCTAAATATTGTTGCACAGACTTGGGGCCAACCTAGATGACATGATACCAATAAATCTATATTGGCAATTTGCCGATATTCGTCCTTTATTCGTAAGAGGGCAGTAGAAGTAGTAGTAGTAGTAGTAGTAGTAGTAGTAGTAGTAGTAGTAGTAGTAGTAGTAGTAGTAGTTGCAGTAGCAGTAGCAGTAGCAGTAGCAGTAGTAGTAGTAGTAGTAGTAGTAGTAGTAGTAGTAGTAGTAGTAGTAGTAGTAGTAGTAGTAGTAATAGTAGTAGTAGTGGTGGTTGTGGTGGTGGTAGTAGTAGAAGAAGTTATGATAAAAGCACTAGTAACAATACTGTTAGTAGTAGCATCTGTTATTTGTAATAAAAGTGATGTGTTTGCTGCGGAAATAACTTTAATTTTTCTTTATTTTTAAGACTGCCTTTCAAGATGGATCCATTGTAATGAATACGGAACCAAGAAACTGGAGGTGTTCTAATTAGAGCATATTCTAAAAGATTTAAAGGAGAATATGCACTAGACCTATGATAAGCAAAAACAACTATCACAAAGTGAAAAAAAAGCTTTAAAAATATATCCTTGGTAGATAAATGAGCATCAGTTTTAATTTACATTTATAGGGCCTGATGTATTTGTTCACCAAATATGGGAGCTACTGAAAGGGAGGAAAATTAATGATAGTGGAACCTTCAGAACCTACATAAATTAAACTTCCCGGTACATTGTTCGACTTAACTTTTAAGAACCAATAATAAATGTCATAAAGTGCTTAAAATTGAGCTGTCTTAAAGATAATGCACATCAGTGAATGTGGGCTCCAAGTGTTATATATATATATATATATATATATATATATATATATATATATATATATATATTTCAGTGCAGTTTTGTAATTTTCACATTATTACATTTTTTTTTTCTCTCCTTTCCGCAGCTATTTTATGACCTTATCTCTGAGCTAGTGAAGTTATTCTCCCACGCAATGTTTCTCCATGCTCTTATAAACAACTCAACAAAACGTTCGACACTGATTGATTGAACTTAGATTCACACTGAAACTTTATACTTCAGATACCAAGTTGCAAACTTAAAGGGTGTGAGTAGTGCCATAATTTAGTCAAACCGATCTTGACTAAACATTTTAAATTACACTGTTGGTATGTATAATCAAGTCTTTTGAGCAGCATCGACCAGTGATCAAATTGTTAAATTTGTAATCCAGGAAAGGATATATATATATATATATATATATATATATATATATATATATATATATATATATATATATATGATAATGCCTCCTGAAGGCTATCGCTATATAATTTGATAATTTGACAAATGTATAAAAGGGATCTGGCAACTGTGTATATGAAAGTATGAATATGCATGCACTGGCACTATAACTCTTAGTCTAACAGTGCTGGCTGGAGTAATATAATGTTGTTTAAAATAAATATGTACATGTATGCTTTTCTCTAATGAAGAGAAGATATTTAGTTTCAGTATTAAGTCAGGATATGACTGCCTTTAGTTTATACATGCCCAGCAAACTGTTTTTGATTGTTAAAAAAGTAGAATAAAAGCTCTAGATATAAATCTGTAAGTAACATCCTAATATATTAACCTATCCTCCCGTTTCTTGTCATTGAATCCATAATTTAATCAAACTTTGGCGCTATAATTATTTTTCTCCAATGTTTTTTCTCCAGACACGTGTATAAAGGAAAGAATAGCTTAAACTGTGAAAGATCACCATTGCTGCTTTTTGCGATGTAATCAGATTTAAGCACAGCACACATTCAATAAATAAACTGACAGGAGGCAGCCATCTTGAAGAGGTACGGGAGTGGATTGATGTTTATTGTCTAGTCGTTATCGATATACAATATATTGATACTTGACACCTCTTCCTTGTCACTTAAAAAAATTACTTGAATTTTTTTTTTTTACATGATCGACTTGGGCGAAATAGCTAAGTGGAGAAGCATAATTAATAGTTAACATAAGATTGGTATAGATAGCTATAATTTTCTTAATACAGTGTAAGCTTGAAATAACTATTTTACGATAATTATCTTATATTGCTCTTTTCATAGCTATATAGAAGTCTTTTCTGGATATTCTTGACTGTGATGCTAATTTATATAGATTTTATTTCTGCTTTCAGCGACCACTTAGTAAATGTTGTTTTCCAAATGTTAACGAAAAATATGTTAGTGTGAAAATTAAATAAATTTGAATAAAAAGGTTAAAAAGAAACCATTCTCTATTTCTAAGAGCTTACATATTTGAATAAGTGTAAAATGCGTGTGAATAATCGTGTGCCAGTAGCCGCTGCACAGCCCATAAATGAAAAGCATGCCTAGTCTGTGTATCTGGCGGGCAATCGAACAGCGCGGCCACTATTAGTTACACGTATAGTACGTTTGTCTGCCCTTGACTGGGGATCAAGGGGCGAAAATTAGCGTGATGACTTTGTCTCAGCTCGATTGCCGCGGGGAAAAGCGCAGTCTGGGGTGGGGATTGAGATGATAGTTCATCAGGTGCAGATAGTGTCTATAGCTGCAGTGTTGGCTTCTGGTGCGCTGAAGATTATTGGTGGTGTGTTATCAGCAGCCATAGGAGGAATTCCAAGGTTGGATATGTTCGCTATAATTTGGTCAGTATGACGTCGCCAGTGTGCCGAGGTCAATCAACTACCTCATAAGTTCGGGAACCAGCAGCTCAGCGAATGGTTATTGTTGCCATCGTTGGGGTCCTCTGTAGTCACGAACAAGAACTTTGTCCCCCACGTCAGATGCACGTAGTTTTGCCTTTGAGTGAGACTTCGCCTGAGTATTTTGCTTACCAAAGACTTTTTTCCTGCATGTTGGTTAGAGCAACATCAAGTTTAGTGCGAAGTTTTCTTCCGAACTTGAGAGTTGCTAGACTTTCGCCAATCTTTGCATGAGGTGCATTTCTGTATGCGAGTAGAGACCTAGCAAGTTTAATGTGTATGTTTCCTTTGCCCCGTTTGGCAGATTTCATGACAGACTTAAAGGTTTGGACTATGCGAGTCCTTTCGTGGCCGGATGATAAGGGCTCAATCTAATGTGTCTGATTCCATTGCTGCGAGTAAAGTTACGGAATTCATTGGACACAAATAGTGGACCGTTGTCTGATATACATGAATACCACATGCAGCGAACATAGCGCTGAGAATATTTATGGTTGTTGACGAAGTTGTATTATGTGGAAATGACATTCGACAATTTTGAATGTTCGTCGATTGCAATGAGAAACATTTGACACGTAAAGAGGCCTGCATATTCGATGTGAATTAACTGCCATGGTTTGTTGGGCCACTGCCATGGATGCAGAGGTGAGACCAGATGATCTGGTAGAGATGAGGCGCAGCCATTGCAATTGTCGGCCATGATTTCGATGTCCTTGTCCATGCCTGGCACCAAAAGTAATTTCGACACAGGTTCTTCATTTTCGTCATCTAAGTGTCCACTGTGGAGTGAGTCCAGAATGAGAGATCGAAACCTTGATGGAGGAGTAATACGATGTCACCACAAGAGACATTTGATGGACGGATAATTCATGCCGAATAAGTTGGAATGGTTTCAGTTCATTTAAAACTTGGTTTGGCCGACTGTCATATGAGACGTAGCTTATTATTTTGGAGAAAATTGCGTCATGGCGAGATGCTGTAGCAATCATACATGCACTGATTGGAGTGGATTCCAACATGTCATTCTAAAATATCATCTGTTTTTTCTTCTTTGTTTAGTAAAGGTAGCCTTGATGAACTGTCGGCGTTGCAATTGGCTTGGGAATTCGATTGAGTGATCAAAGCCTGACAGAAACTGCATAGCGTTGTTCGCGAGCTGCAGACATTGCTGGGATACCCTTTTCAGGGCTGAATTGTAATTCAAAGATTTATGATCTATGACCGGTAAAGTGGCGGCCACACAAGTAGAAGAAGAATTTCCTTGCCGCCCACATGATCGCGAGGGCTTCTTTGTCCAACTGAGAGTAGCGACAGGGTTCTAGAGGCACATGACATTGGATTCTCTCCCTCACCTGTAACATGAGATATCATTAACCATAAATCGTAGGGTGATGCATTAGGTGCTACTTTTAAGGGTAGGGATGGATCATAGTGTGTAACCATTGTTCTGATGGCATTAAATGCTTTTTGGCATTTATCAGACCAAGTAAAGGGCGTATTGTTTTAGAGTAAGTCGTAAAGAGATTTGGAAATTTGGAAAATGTTGGGAAGCCATTTATGGTAATAATTGGTGTGACCCAGAAATATCGAAGTTGTGACTTGTTGTCTGGGACAGGAGCTTTTTTATGGCACTGACTTTGTCTTCTGTTTTGAGTAGACCCTTGCTGCTGTCCTTTAGAATGATCATTTTGCCAAGTTTGCCTTGATTACATTGTTTTGCAGTCACTGTTGTAATCTGCAGAGATTTTCGTGATGGTCATCTTCCGTTTTACTTGAAACAATCATGTCATCTTGGTTAGCCAATACTCCAGGTAGATCTATCAGTATCTGATCGATGGTCGTCTGCCAAATTGCTGGCACTGACGTAATACTGAAAACTAGTCAATTAAAGAAGTAGACTCCTCTGCTAGTGTTTATCGTTGTTAGATGTTTTGACTCTTCTTTCAGAAGGAGCTGGAAGTATGTTTTTCTGAGATCGATATTGGATAATTTTCTCCCTAGTTCCAGTGAAGCCATCATGTTATCCAATCAAGGAAGTGTGTATTGCTCGACTTCTAGGACTGAATTAATGCTGACCTTGAATTCTCCACAAATCCGAACGTCACCTGACTTCTTGAGTACTGGGACGACTGGAGTTGCCCATTCACTGTGTGTTGTTTTGGTAAAGATCCTTGTCTTTCCAATTTATCTAACGCCTTTTCCAACTTAGGTTTAATCGCAAATGGAACTGGTCTGGCTTTAATAAATTTTGGAGTTGATCCATCTTTCATATGTAAGGTTGCTTCCATGTCTTTAACTTTTCCAATTATATCGAGGAAAACCTCTTTAAATTGTTCTTTGAGTGGTGCTGTTGTATTTTGAATTGGTTCTATTTCCATAATTACTGGCCATTTGGCCTGAATTTGATTTCACCATTCTCTTCCGAAGATAGGGTTACTCCCCTGCTTTAGAATATAGAGTGCTAAAGTTTTCTTTTGATCATTGTGTTCTACGTTAACAGTTGTCTTACCAATTGGCTTGATAATTTCTCCAGTGCAGATTTTTAGTTTATATTTGTTGATTCTAGAACAGGTTCTCTTTTAAAGGTTTGTTTGTAATCTTTGATTGTCATGATGTACAGTGCAGACCCTGTATCTAATTCCATTTGACTTGGTCTATTGTCCATTTTTATATCTAGCTTAATTCCTTTTTAACTAGGGTTACAGTACAGTGCAGACCCTGTATCTAATTCCATTTGACTTGGTCTATTGTCCATTTTTATATCTAGCTTAATTCCTTTTTAACTAGGGTTACAAGCTGTGCTTTGTCTGTCGAGCGTGTATTGATCGAACCTTTCGGTCTCCATCGCGTGGATATTTCTTTGCTGACTGTTCTTTTGTTTGGCAGGATTCTAATTTGTATGGCTAGGTCTGAGTGATTTGCAACGACAGGCGCTATGAATGTGACCTCTCTTGTGGCATGAAGTACAGACTGAGTCCCTATGGTAGCAATCACTCCGTTTATGATTCGTTTTCCCACATGAGAAGCATGGCGGAAAGTTGCTGGAATTGCTATGTGGCTTAGAAGGCTTCTTGTAAAGTGATTTAGTAGGCTTACTAATTGTATGAATAGTCGATGAGCTAGTTGTCTAACCTAGAACTTCTACTGCATTGTGTCGTGCAGTTTCCATGACAAAGGCAATGCTTGTTGCCTGTTCAAAAGAAAGTGTTGTCTCTTTAAGCAGTCGCTTTTGGATGGTAACGTCTTTAAGGCCTCACTCAAACCTATCACGGAGAGAGATGAGAAAGTATCTCGAAAGTTAGTGTTCCGAGAGCCTCTTGATTGCTGCAATGAAGTCCGAGATCGATTCGGTCTGCTGTTCTTGAAGAAAGGTATAATTTGCACCTTTCAACGATTTCTAATGGTTTAGGGTTAAATGTTCAACAGAGTTTCTCATGTCTTTAAAGAGGGAAGTTCTGGAGCTATTAGAGAACACAGAGTGCGGTACACCTTTGGACCTATGCTTGATATAAGAACTGCAGGTTGTTTGTCTGCTGGAGTGTCGTGAGCGACGAAAAAGCAGTCTTACCTTTCTTTATAGTTATTTAAGGATTCTACAGTTCCGTTAAATTGGTCTCCTTTTGTAATTATTTCATAATTATAAAGATTTACTTTTGTTTTGCTAAAAACAGATCTAGAATCTAGGTCTTGAAAATAACAGTAGCAGAAAGCCTTGGGTAATCTCGGTATTCATTTGAAAGATATATGTGCTGTCACTGAGAAATATACATTTTATCCCCAAGAACAATTGTTGTAGATTCTGAATAAGTTTCAAAATATTTTACTCGTCGCCATTTGTGATGTAGTCAGATTTAAGCACAGCACACATTCAATGAATAAACTAACAGGAGGCAGCCATCTTAAGGAGGTACAGAAGTGAAGGAATTTTTATTTTGTACTCGTTATCGATGTACAATATATCAATGATCAAAAGAATCGATACATGACACTTCTCAAGTCTCCTGGAAAGAATATATTTGAAACCAGCAGCTAAGATCCTCATATAAATTCCAGAGGATTGTGCCATATTTTGAAGCGCTAAGAGTAAAAATGAAAGAGAAATGCAAACTTCACACATTTTTTCTCTTCTTTCAAAAGCTATTGAAAAAAATGAATGTATGTGAGTGGAAATTTCACACTATAAATATTGTGTTCTAAGAAAAGTAGACCTCAATACTTGTTTATCTTGATTTTAAATTTTATGTTATTTTTTATTTATTTTATTTTATTTTTATTTTATTTATTTATTTTATTTTCTTTTATTTTTTTTTTTTTTTTTGGGGGGGGGGGGGGGGGAGGGGGGCATAACATCAAATAACATATGACACCTATAAATGTTGCATGTGTTCCTTTTGAAAAAAAGTAACAGCGATTAGTGATGAGAGGTTTTATGATTTTTTTTTTCTAGTGGCCAAATATTTTCAAGATTTTAAACATGATTTTTATATATCTTTGAATTGATTGTTGAGAGCTTGTTTAAATGCCTAGTGAATTTTACCTAAAGTTAAACTTTTCGGGATGGGCTATATAATAATAATAATAATGAAGTTATTTCCTAGCGCCTCTTCCTACTTGTAGGCTCGAAGCTCTTTACAATAGTCTATTTACAAACGTTTAACATAGTGACACTAGTCTATAGTCTAAAACATAGTCCATTAACAATTCAAACAACTGTTGTATACATGTGCTTGTAGGCAAAGGTATGAAATACTCATGCTGCATGAGCCAGCATTACATCTAAATGTACTTAGTCTCTTAGTCAGATATTTCTACATTTCTATATTATAAGCTAAAGATTATAATAGGCAGAAAAAGTGTGCATCTTAACATTGTTTTCATCTTGTGTTCTTTATCAATTAAATAGAGTTGATGTTAATGACATACTCATATGTGACCAGCTAAAGTCATGAGCTTGACAAGTAAATATGAACAGCCTAACCTACTCATCAGTATTTACCATTTAAGCCTTTACCTCTGACAGACATAAATCACTAATGTATCTGGTTGGGGCCTAACGTAGATACATCAAAACAAACCACAATGTAGAGGAACATTGATTAGTACAATTGATTAAGAAGCAACAATGTTTTTGTTTTTTTCTTTTCTTTTTTTTTCTTTTTTCTGGCATACGTAAAGTTCCATATACATAAAATTGAACAAGTTTCATATGACTTCATTGCATCAGGTAACCTCCCAACACATTCTTGAATGATCCTTAGGACGTTTATACATAAGTGATATTTTGGGCCACTTTGGTACATGTACTTGTCCCCATTCACTTGGCTAGTTTTTTTGCAATGACATAAGTCCATGATTTTGTAATTCTTATAATGAAAAAAGAGAGGCACCTGGATGGTGAAAGGTGATATGCTGATAAAAAACATAAGCATTCCCCATCGTTCATGGGAAAAGAGTTTATGAAAGTAAATTGCAGAATAGAGTTCAATAGTAACAGGGTATGATTAGGACTCATTGCTAGAGATATAAATCAATTACATGTAATTTTTGTCAATTCTTAATTAGATTTCTAAACTTTGAAGCACATACAGTCATATTCATGAGAGAACTGTGGATTTTTTTTAATGCTCAATTTTATGTCACGTTCATGAAGCCCAAAAAAACAGAAGAGCTTTGCCTTGTGCCGAGAGTGACTAATTGATACACAAAATTAAGTATTTGTATGCATTAAGACTATTTTATGAATAAAAAAAGCATGTCAAGCTCTATAAAGCTGACATAATATTAACTAACTATCTCTCTATTTATCTATCTATCTATCTATCGGTCGAGAGAGAGAGAGAGAGAGAGAGAGAGAGAGAGAGAGAGAGAGAGAGAGAGAGAGAGAGAGAGAGAGAGAGAGAGAGAGAGAGAGAGGCTGACAGAGATAGCTAGACAGAGAAAGAGAGAGAGAGGGAGGGGGTCTAAAAAGAGACAGGCACACAACTTTATAACTACGGGACTAAAAAAAGAAACAACACAAGTATAGTTTCTTTTTTTAGTCCCGTAGTTATAAAGTTGTGTGCCTGTCTCTATGTAGACCCTGTTTCAACTATTTACAGACGCATATGCGTCCTTTTTGGATCCTTTATAATTACCAGGTTGTCCTCCAAGTGTGGTGTTTTTGCTTTTCTATTTATAGAGAGAGAGAATGAGAGAGAGAGAGAGAGAGAGAGAGAGAGAGAGAGAGAAATCAACGACAAATCTAGATTTAGCTCGACACCGACAAAATAATAAGGCGAGAGGCAGAGGCAGGCAGGTGGACTGAGAGAAATTATAGAGAGATTTTAAATAATTTTATAAATCTTTTGAACAGGCAAAAGGATACATCAACCACTCTTTGTTTAAGTAGTACAATTTGATTTTTTGAATCAAGAACCCTATACAACAACAGCATTGCTTAAAATGCATTGAGTGGTATTTATAAAGATAAAGAAACAGGAATAGATAGTCGGAGATGAATGTATATTTTTTCTTATAAGATTGTGAATATAAATGATAAAAGCATGAAACTTTCACCAAATGTAGTTAATATTATGGTGATCATTTTCTGATATAGTCCCAAAAAAGTTACAGCTTTTGGTGAGAGTTACAGCCCTTGATTTTTTATGGTCTTTATTTGAGTTATAAACATAAAAAATGTGTCCAAATGGAAATGTTTTTCAATTGAATATGGGCTTAGACAAATTTGTTTTCACTTAAGCATTGTCCAATGCGATTACTGTGTGTGAAAATAATATTTTAATAAAATAATTACAAGAATTACCGCCCTTGTTATTGTTATTTTTTTTTTAAAATAATATTACATATATATCATTCTAATTAGGCCTACTGCAGAAAAATCAGACTTTGACCAGTAACACATATCGCATGTGATTAGACTGCAATACATATCAAAATGGGGGGAAACCTGACTCTCTGAACATTAAAGAGTTATTCGCCTTGCCAATGTTCGACACGATCTGACCTAACAACAGGCCTTAAAAAATATACCATTATATGCTATACCATACTTTAAATGTTATGTATGGTATACTCTAATAAATCATTTCATAGTTTCACATTCCTGTCCAATGTAGCAATTCATTATGAAGCCCTAAATGTTTTCACAGTCGCCTTTGCACGTGCAAAAAGCAATGCACTTGAGCCCAGCCTGCGCACATTTGCAGTCTATGCATCTTGATCTACAACGACAGTGGATCAGTTCTTTACAAGAACTTGCTGCATCGGGGAGGAGAGTCCACATTGGTTTCCACTTCTCAGGGCATGTCCATCCCCATAGGCCAGTAGACGGGTGATCACAAGACTTCGATGTTAACTTGCCCCAGTGGAATCCGGCTTGCAGAATAGACCTCAAAATGTGCTGATATAGAGCTGCCTTTGTTGGAGGAAGTAATGAAAGTTGTCGGCCTTTTCTCACAAACAGGTCTTTTCGTGCAGCATCAATGCATTCAACGCTGCTGGTCCTGTCATAGAGCAGAATGAAAAATCTCTCCACAGTCTGGAGAATGTTGTCTTGAAGGTTCTTTGGATCTTTGCGAAGACTGCACAGTGCTGTTGTCAACATGTCACTGAGCTTCCAGATTTTCCAAGCAGTGCGTTTCCCAATGTGTTGAAAATAGGACGTGGTATCGCAACCCGTCAGTGAATGGAACATAGGTAGTGCATAGCATCTCATTGGGCCAAGAGATTCTGCGATTTCATGAGCAGCTATGAGCCTGAAGTCCTTGCCAGTTCCAAAAGCCACCCACAACTCCAACCCACCTCCTAGCTCACTGACGGTTGAAACAGCAAGGACTACAACATCCGTGTCCACACTCCTTATCTGGATCTTTTTGTATCCTCTGTGGAATGCATCAGTTACGTGGACCATCATTCTGGAATCCGCCTCCTCGTGATTGCAAGGAGCGATAGCACTAGTTTCACGGAGAGGCTTGCAACTCACACCAGTACCGTCTGTCATTACGAGCTCTTTAGAGGTGTCTATGGAAGCAATTGCACTTTCCGTTAAGAAGCTAAATAGCTCGGTCTTGTTTTGATCATTCCTAAGAAATTCGTGCCATTTCCCAGGGATTGGCAACGACGTTTGCACCCAAATACCTTGACAGGACACCCAAGTCTCTGTAACCGTGCCTGGCTTTTCAGGCTATTCGGAATGTAGATGTCCCATACGACGTCCACTCTGCACGCCCTTGACAGTTCACTCTTGAGATATTGACAGAAAATTGACTCAGAATATTGGCCAAAGGTTTTAGCCATACCCGGCTTCAACATGTTTACAATCACAGCCCCGTCAAGGATGCTGACATCATATGGTGGTCGGTTTTCTACAGGTTGCATTAGTTCCTCTAGGCAGTTCACCAAATCTGATTTCTTGCTTTGACGGAGGCTTCCACTTGTTGATAAAGATGGGGGAAATGGTTGATGTTCGTGCCTGAAAAATTCATCCATATTACCATCTCTCCTTTGACAAGATACATAGAGACGGGAAAACAATGATGCCTCAGACTTCAGTTCCGATATCATTTCTTTTCCTTTTGGTTTGAACTTTATTGGCTGTTCATTGAACAAAGTGACTTTGTTCCTCTGTATGAGTTCTGATACTGCCGTTGTTCTGTCAACAAGGCGGTCCTTTACAAAAGCTCCATATTCTCTTTCTCCTCTTGCTTGCAGATCCTTCAGACATGTCACAGATTCATCAGGCATTACTTCTCTTGAGTGCAATCGAATCATCTCACATTCACCACTTGAGAAGGGATTCCCTGCATTCAGGATAGCGTCAACCATGGACGTAACTTGCTTGGCAAATCTAATTTGAGCTGATTTGGTTTCTTGGTGATGTGGTGAAGTATCTTTGATAGTGTTTGAATTTCCAACAATAGACTTTTCAAATTCAGCAATTACACGCACTGTTTCTGGTCCAGATATTGTCCATTTGACTAGGGCATCTGAGTCTTGGGTAAGGCCAATGATTCCACCATCATCTTTCAAAACAGCATTATTTTGTTCATGACCTTGGTCAACTGAGATCAAGGAGAAATTGTTTTTTGATTTTGCCACAACGAACTTGCCAAGTTTGAATTGCTGGTAGACATCAGGGTGTTTTTCAGAAAGAATCATCATGTCCCTTAAGTGAACTGAAATCCACCGAGCATAGTGGGTGTGATTAAATGTGAAAAACCAAGGAACAAGTTTATTCAAAGCACTCACATACAGTTCGAAATTGGCTGTCCGGATTGCTCGAACAAACGAAAAGACAAGTAACTGGAGATCAAGGCACGTTGTCCAGAATAGGAATTGAGGGCTTTTTTCCTTCTGCAAAGCACACCATGCATCAAAGTCAATGCCTGGATCAATATCTGGATCGGTTTCCTTTGCTTCAGTGAATGCTTGAGTCATCAATATATGGAGAGCACATGCAGTGATTTGATGTGCATTTCTTGTGCGTGTAACATGTGAGGCCGTTAGGAAGCAATCAGCGGTCCCTGCAGATGATATATTTGCTTTTGATACCATTTCCGTCCATCCACTTCCCTGTAGAAGGTTGCCTAAAACTTTCAAGGCTGTCATCTCGATGTGAAATCCACCAAACAATATGACAAAATTGTCTTCTGAGTAAGTCTCATCTGACCATTGGATTTGTTTCAGTTTGGCAAACAATGGCTGGTCAACGCAAATCACAGGTGTCTGTCCAGGATTAACATGGTGTATTGCTGCTTGTACCACGACGAGGCAGTGTCGGAGCATTGCAAATGAAGATGCTTCATCTCGGAAAAGGGGCAACATCGAGTTGACGGAAGGCAGCATCGAGTTTTGATATTTTGAAGCATGGAATGCAGCCCATGACAGTGCAGATACTTTGTTGATGTCTTGGGTCAAGTGGTCGCTCACATGATCTAACCACTCTTTTTCTTCTCTAACAACAGATGTGAGTAGCATGGGGTTACGCTGTGTATCTTCTGAGAGGCCCGCAGGGGCAGTCATATTGGTGGGCGCAAGCAAAGGCTTTACTTCTGTGAAGGATGATGGTAAGGCACGTATTTCCTTGACTTGCTTCTCAATCTGAAAAGTTTCCCACAGGCGTTGTTCCCTTGGGTTTGGTAGAGTCACTGCACAGTTCTGGAAAAGGGAGATACCTGTTCCATGAAAAGAGCCTGTTGATGTGGTTGAGGATGGGTTATGGTCGATGTTGTCCGCAGCCCCAACAACAAACTCTCCAGTTCTTAACTGTGGTGGGCACACAACTCCTTCATTTGAATAGTGATTTATTATGTTATTGCCAAGGCTAGTTTTAATGTCCATGATAGAATCATAAGACTCCGAAAGCCAAAGTTCATGGAGACTGTCCACAAGTTGACGTTTACGAGTCAATGAATGCACCTTCATCCCTACATAGATGGACAGTGGCATCTGTCTGTTCTTTACATATATCTGGGTAGGGGGTTCTTTTGTTTTTTGACGCTGTTTGTATGCATTGCCCATCAAAAGTTGTGCGACTGTAAGTACTGGCTGTGTGATGTTGGGTGGTTCTGCTTGGTCTTTTATGTTTGGACCATTGATGATCATGTTGATCAGAACCAATAAACGCTGAGGAACCGATTGAATCTGTGTTTCGTGATCAAACTGTCCTGTAAATGACACACTTGTGGCAAACATATCATTTCGGATACTGTTTGCCAACCTTGCCATCGTGATGCTCTCTGTGTCCTCTTCTTCATTGTATTGGCGCTTGAGGGTAAGTGCCACCTCCTCATCATAAGACAGGTAAACTTCGCGTCCTTGATTAAAAGCTACGAGTCCCGGTACATTTTGTAGCAGCCGTTTCTTTAGGTGGGTGCTATGTGCTCTTGCTTGTAAAGGAAATTGACCACGTAATTGGTTAACTCTTGCTTCATATAGCTTCGACAAGTCTGCTAAGCGGAAGACTGTTGATCGATCTTCTACGTTACTTTCTTCCATAAATGCTATTAGCTCAGCAAGTGCTAAGCTTGCAGATGACATGGAGGTGTCGGAAGCTCTGGCCTTCTCTGAATCTCGATGTCTGTTGTATAAGGCAGTCAGACATTTGGCATGGTATTTTGCCTCCCGTGCGACAAGATCACTTGCAGTGTTAAGTTCTGCTATCAGTTGTTGGTCTTGTAGATCTTGCACACAGTCCCTCAGACGTCTGTCGAGTTCCAGTGTTTGTACCTGGTGTAGTCGTCCTCCTTTTTCGTGGCAGAGGAAGCACATGTTTCCCCTAAACATTCCAGGAGTCGATGCTGTACTTTCAGTGACACCACGGGGGTCGTTACTATTTGATGAGTTGACCCGGGTGAATGTTTTATCAAAGGCATCAGATTCGCGTTTTCTCTTTCTTTCCGCAAGGCGATCGGCTTTGGTTCTCGAAAAACGTGAGTAGCAAGTTGAGTGCCATTTCCCCTCGTTTATAGCAAGTGTCTCCGCATCCTTTACTTCAGACTTGATCCACTCGGGCAGGTCCTCACAACCCGCCTCTTCAAAGAGACGAATATTCGCAATGAATGTTTCATATCCAGCGCCTGTATCTTTTCGTTTTGACTTGGCTGGGCAGGAAAGTTTCTTTCCAGTTTCTGCCTGACATACGATGCACTTTGACCAGTCCATTGGTTGCGTCTTGTTATCATTCCTCTGGCACTACACTCTGTGGAAAAAAAGACAATAACAACGTTATAGGACAATGACAAACAAACGTTCAATCTTTCTGACGAACGCATACTATTGTTTACAGCAAACACTACTTTAAAAAAATTATATATAGTTTTGACCTAGACGAGAGAGAGAGAGAGAGAGAGAGAGAGGAGGAAGAAGAAGAAGAAGAATGAGGAAGAGGAGAAGGAGAAGTAGGGAGGATCGACGATGGCAGTGATTTTAACATGATACCGTTATAATTTATAATTAACGCCTGCAGTAGTAACGGTACCGAATTATTTATACAACAGGCCCTAGTATCGATTACGGTAAAGCGCTTCAGTACCGAAGTGGAGCCAAGAAAGCCTTAGTTTCGTACAAGGATACGCATTTGACAATGTGCTTATTTTGTTTTTAAAACCAAGTAGATCTAGGCCTACTTGATGAATAACCAATTTAAAAAGTATGAAAAGGTTAATTTTGAGTTGATATTACCCTTAAAAAGCAAGTATGTAAAATATTTAATCACTGATGTTCTATAAATAGTTTGCCTCGGCTAGATCTAGACTATATTTAGATCTAGATCTAGATCTTGCAAAGATGTAGCCTACGCTTTTTAGATGCAATGATCGGTAAACAAAATATAAAAAATATGTATTATAAGATGATTTTCTTACCTTTAAAGCGAATATTTCCTCCTCGCTGAAATGTAAAGTTGTAAACACACTTGTTCGTAACAGAGGCGGTAAGCTTTTTGTATTCACGATGAAAACATTATTTTTCTCCCCGATACTCGGCTTGGTAATCGAGTCTATTTTGAACAGGAAAAAAAGGCACGTTTTCACTCGCTCAAAACGCCCGTCTAAAGCAAAACTATTTTTGGGACTATATCAGAAATCGAAGCCAGTTTGGTGCTTTTATCATAACGATTCACATTCTGTTGACATTCATCTCTGACTAAGAGAGGGATGCAAAAAAAAACCCCTTTTTTAAAAAAATCTCATCCTAGCAATCAAAGAGTAAAGATCTAAATGAGATTTCATCTGAATCCAAAAGTAGATCTTGGTCATCTAAAGTAAATTAAAGGTTACACTTTTCATTTTGTCTAAAATCTATATCTCCATACTGTACACAATCTAAGCTTATCTAGATCTCGCTGTACTTATTTTAAAAAAAATTCTCTTGGGCCTACATATATAAAGTGGATTATCTAGACCTTGATCTAGGAACTAGATTAGGATAGCCAAGAGTTGAAAAATAAACTTAAAAATGCTTCTGCGAAATCGAATAAAGGAAGGTTGTGATACAATCAAGACAGGAAACATTTTCTAAGTCTCTGAAGCAAGTTTTACAGCCTGAAAAGTCTTAATCGACGAAAATACAAAAACATTTTCAATGTTTTCCATTCCCTTTGAGACAATATAGGTAATGGACTAACTAATTTAAGATAGATAAAAAAAATTTTTGTGCTTTTAAGTAATCGGATAATATCAGGAACAGAAAAAAATGATCATAAAATTTATATACTTTTTGTTTCAAAAATGTCTAACGGCGTGGCATATTCAAGAAATTTGTGAACAAAAGCTTAGCGCAGGGAAAGTCTCGGCGAAGTCCTTGAATCCTGCCTTAGAATACATAAGTTGACAATGGTAGGTGCGATCCTAATGTTAGGAGTAGGTGTAAACCTTCTAGCGACTGGTCCTATAGTTGGGTGCACATAGAGCCGGGCCGTGACCACTAACTTTACATTAAAAAACACCAAAGAAACAGTTGTCATACTTTCGGATAGAGCTTATTTTTTTTCTACAAAGAAGTTAGCATTTGCCACTCTTTGTTGAAACTTTGAGCATCAGGGTAATCTTAAAAGCTGATCTATATATTTCTTGGAGCTGAGCACAATTCCTTTTGAAAAAAATTGTTTCATTTGTTTAAATCCTCTTGTGAGAGTGCATACATCAAAACTCACATTTGGCTGCTCCCAGGGTTCGTTAATGACATCAATTTGACTGGGGTCTATTTCTGCTTTCGAAACATTGTGTTAACCGAAGAGTGGTTTAATTTAAGAGCTCAAATTGTATATGATCCTGAATAGGGTCAAAACATGTGTTTTCCGGAAGGAATTAAATTTTAAGAAAATAGTACATTGTTAATTTTACGCCATGTGTTAGAGGGATCACCTGCATCTGCATAGAGGCCTTGTATTAGAGAAAACCGAAATGCTCCTCAAACTTTTTCAGGCCGTGATGTTGAAAAGCTGTTTGATGTCATGATTTTTTGCTGATCCATATACTCAGGATCCATAATAAAGTTTGGATCTATCTAGAACTCGACAGAATTTGAGCAGAGTGCTCCCGAGTCAGGATGGTCCACAACAAGAGTTTCGAAGTAAGTTGATATTTAGAAAAGTGGCTTTGAAAAGAAAGTTTCATACCAAAATAAAAACTTGAAAAAATGTAGCTTCTTTCATAAGAGGGACAGCCTTGATATTCAGTTAAAGGAAGGGTTGTATGCCAATTCTTTGTTCATGAAAATAAACATCAGTAGTCCTAAATACAGAGATTTGCAGCCGCTTTAAATCACCCCTTGTTGTGTCCCTTCAAAACATAGCTGCATTGTGCTTTCAAGGTGCTTGGGATGTTTATCTTCATTGCAAATGACGAAGTCATCAACAAACTAGACTGCATGTGCGTAAATAGAAACGGATTTTTATGATGTTATTGATCTTAAGATCGAAACAGATAACCTGAAAATGTTTTGTAGAACAGCATTATCCTCTTGGAAGCGGTGTAATATAATTATTATGTTCCATTTTAACTTAAAACTGATGATTGCATCAGAAATGTATAAAAACTAGGTGCCTCGCGAAAAATTAAGGTTATAAATTTCTGTTAAGATTCATTGCAGGAAGAATTTCTCCCGAGAGCCAAGTATTGTTTTATGATTTAAAGTGAGATTAAGAAACATACTTTAGTGGGATGAGTACGGAAATAGTAGTAGCGGCCGCTAGGGCCGCAGCAGTTTCATTAGATTTTCGAAGAATATCTTTGAGTTACAAAAGTGTAAAAGGCTGCTTGTAGGCTTCTAAATGATAAAATGAAAAATTCGGGATTTTTATGAGGTTTATAGTTTTTGAAAAGATTTTGAAAAGTTTTGGAATGGAGAGTTTTTAACAAAAGTGTCGGCTTTGTATTTTGCATGATCCTATTAATTGGTATTGATTGGATTGTTTTAATGTGGTCCTTTTCCCCCCTTTTTTCTTGTGATGTTTGTTTTTGAAAGATTTTTAACATTTTTTTATGGTGAATGTTTATCAAAACTTTTATAAAAATAGTAAACATGATCTTTTTTTTCATTGATATTGATGGAAGATAGTTTTAGGGACTTGTTTTTTACTTTTTATTTTCCTAACATTTTGCCCAAGAAATTAAGTTTAAGAATGGGAGTGAAATCTAGAAATAAATCGTTGCCATAAAATTTATTGTTTAATAACAAATTTAACAATTGCCCTAACTATTTTGGCATTTATCAAATTATAAATAATTGCAAATTCTCATTGAGCTTTTTTATCTCATGTGTTGCTTGTTTACAGTTTTGAGTTACCGGCAAAGAAGTTTGTCGAGGCATTGAGGTTCTCTCTTATTTGACATGACCATTGGGACGGCTACCAAAATCAAGTTAAAAACTGCGTTGAACTCTACCGCAACAAAAGTTGGGATCAGTCAGGGCAACAACGATTTCAAATGTTTTCCTTTTAGGGCCAAAGCACAGTTCCATAGAAAACCAAACGTCCTTCTTTATCGATGCGTCTAAACTGGTCGGGAAAGGGAATGTTTTAGTTTATTTACCTGGAAGTTATTTCATGATCCTTTAAGTATTTTATACAAAGGGACCAAAAAAAAAAAAACTAGTATTGGAAAGCAGATTAATTGCTAGTTTACTGCTTGCTATGCTGACGTTGAAGCTCTCTGTCCTCACAAGCTTGACAATATACTTTTAAATGAAATTATTAAAAAATCGTACATCACCATGAAAATTTCAATTAAAAATTTAAGTACTTTGAAGTTCCCGAGCCATGTTGTTTAATTAAAAAAATACTTATACCCAAAAAAGTTTATTGGATTTCTAACTTTAAACATAGAAATCAATTCTCTGACATAAATTAGCGATCAGATACTTGTATTTGATTTTCAATTCCTTGTTACCTAAGAGCTGTATTCTTTTTGTTGGCTCTGGTTTTCCAATACAATATCTGAAAATGCCACTGACAATATGATTTTAAAACTTTCGATTTCTCATTCAACAGCTATGAAAGTTTGCTATAAACCTTAGTAATCAAAGAATACGTTTTCTGGGTTATATGAAAAATTAAAGACAGGGCGATGTAAGGAAAAAAAAAAGAAAAAAAAAGGAAGAAACCAATAACACAAGGAATCTGGGGGAAGATATTGAAATGATGTCTACGAAAAGATAATACTCTTTTCTTCATTATTTTATCAACGCTATTTCATACACCACAAAATACTTAATATCTTTCGGTAAAAAAAAGCTTGAGCAGTACTGTTTAACGCCTTCGTTACCTTCGCCTCTGCCCTACAGCAAAAATCAAAAACGTTATTGAATTTTCTTGATTAAAGATTACACATAATGAAGTAGAGATCATGAAACGTCATAATTGCGACTCGTCATTTCGTTATCTGTTTAATCAAGAGACAGTAAGCCTTTCTTATAAAAAATTTAAATGATATTGCCACAGACTCTCTTAAATTTGATCGACACACAAGCACGATCTCCTCGCTTAAGTAAGCAAAAAGACTTCTAACTGAAAATACACCCATCATGCTCTTCAATTTAAGCTACGCCAAGAATATTCACGAGTATTCGCTACGTGGCCCAGGGCCTGTCAAAACTTGTGGCTCCTGCCAGGTTAAGTTTATAATGGTATTACACCTTTTAATGTAAGGATAATTGGGAAAATTCATAGATTTATCAGCTGATTCAGCATATCAGCGTGCTTGCCAGATGGGACCGACTAATTTTTTAGCAATTGAACAGGGATTATTTGATTTAGATTTAACAATAGGATTTTTATATAAGAACACCCAAAACTTTCGTATAGATTGTCCTCCGTCACACAAAAGAGAGAGAGAGAGAGAGAGAGAGAGAGAGAGAGAGAGAGAGAGAGAGAGAGAGAGAGAGAGAGAGAGAGAGAGAGAGAGACAGACAGACAAACAGACAAACTGAGGACAACAATTGATATAGATCAATAAACAGGGAATATGTGTATAAAAGTTAAAAACGAATGCTAGAGCATGACAAGTGTTTAAGTTGTCCATTGATCAAAACAAAATTATTTCTTCGGAGAGGCACAAATGTTTGTGACCAATAAGACATCCATTAGTGAACAATATTTCCAACTGTTTGCCTACACCATTTGTATGCTCTTCCTGAAATAGTTTATTCTTTCTCATCCATAAGATAAGCAGGATGCTGGTAGCAATACCCTTTCAAATGCTTTTAAACCCAGAAAGCGCTCTTTTAAGTTATTCAAAAAATAGCACGTTTGTTTCTAGTTGTACTTTACATTTACAAGGTGAAAAAACTCGTCCTACGAATGGGATTCTGGTTTCAATTTACCGGTCCTGTGATGCGTGTGTGTATTAAATAGGCAAATTAATTGTATAAATTGATATCTATACTTTTACTTATGCCTCACCTATCTATAGAACATAGATATCTCGATAATTTTTGTTCTAAACACAAAATCTAGATCTAGATCTTCAATCCTTTTGAAATTCTAAGCCTAAAGGTAAAATATAGATCTATATCTCAACTTTTGATTTGAGCAAAGGCCCTAGATTTAGAACCTATAGGCAAGTAACTTTTTAAGATTCATTACTGAAATCTTACACCATAAAATGAAGATCTATTTTAACCGCCTTGAGATCTGTTGCCGCCTACATCGAATGCGCACTTTTAATTTACTTCGTGCCATCTCTGTTAAACTGTGCTTACAGGTTCGCACATTTGCCTTTAATTTCCGAAATATGGTTCTAATGCCTCTGTGAAAAGCTTGTTATAGCTAAGTGTAGAGTGCACCTGTGCAACAATATTATTATGCATGCATGCTGCAGTTGGATTGGGTCAAATCGTTGTAGCACATTTTCGGGTAGATCCAAAGGCATCGACAGAATGGACCTTCAATATAATAAGGTTTCGATAGAAAGAATTGCCGGCCCGACCATAGAATAGCCTTCAACAAGTAAATTAAAGGCCTTTTGGCATTTGCTTTTTAGGTTGAAAACGCTTATTTTAAAAGGCAATCTCTATTTACAATACACTTAAAAACGTATATTATGCTCGGCCTAGCAGCATTTAAATCTATTTACAAAGGAAGTCTTTCAGTCCTGAGAATTAAATGGGTTTAATGTAAATAATATCCATGGCGTCAAAGGAAAAGTTGAAGCAGTTTGTAGTTTTGCTCATGAGGAAAGTTTTAAAGAAATTGTCAGAGGTCAAGAAAGGAAAGGAAGTTAAAGGGGTGTTACTTTGTTGTTGCATTTGCTTAAGTGATACACTAACCTGAGAAGGATTTGCAACAATCCAGGGAACGAGTTCCGCTGCCTCAAAGTCTTTGATGGCCCTCTTGCAAAGTTTCCGTATACTGGCAAACATAGCTTCTTCTACTTTTCCTAACCAATCCTCGACATTTCCTCTTGCTTTCAAGCCCTACAAAAAGATTTTTTGTTAAACTCTTTAAATTACATGCCATACTAAATAGGATTAATCCAGGCTAAAACCTCTGCGGAATGATGATGATGATGATGATGATTCTTCTTCTTCTTCTTCTTCTTCTTCTTCTTCTTCTTCTTCTTCTTCTTCTTCTTCTTCTTCTTCTTCTTCTTCTTCTTCTTCTTATTATTATTATTATTATTATGATTATCATTATTATTATTATTACTATTATTATTATAATTATTATTATTATTATTATTATGATTATCATTATTATTATTATTACTATTATTATTATTATTATTATTATTATTATTATTATTATTATTATTATTATTATTATTATTATTATTATTATTATTATAAAATTTAAAAACTTTTCAATAGCAAAACAAAGACAGAGAGATATGTATATATAACGCACTTTCTTCAAAAAAACAAAAAAACAAAAAACAAACAAACAATTATTTAGAGGTGATTAGTAAACATAGACAAAGTAAAGCGAGAGTAAAAAAGTCAAGTTTAAAGTGCACCTTGTAATATGTAATATGAAAATGTGCGCTTTTTCCTTAAGCGTACCATTGTTTTTCACAGAAGATAAAAGGTTCTCTCTTTAGGAGCAAGTATTACGTATGTTGGTGGGATTTTTATTTTCATAGTAAAACCTTCATGTGTCCAAGTACGTCTTAAGATTCACATTCGAGTCTTGTGTTCAATGAGATGAAGAGGAGAACATAACGTTCACAAAATGTTTCAGCTCTCTTTCAAAAATGTTTACAAGAAACCTTGTCTTTTTATAGAAAACATTGTCCGAGTCCTCATAAAAAGTTGAGCCGATGTCCACACAGGATACGTTATTTCTTTTTTAACTAAAGTGAACGCATTGCTCTGGTAAAGCAGATAAATCTTTTTGAAAGGAGAAGAGAAGCATATCAAAGGTGATCTCGCGGCCACCTACTTCGTGTTAACTGTTCTGTGTAATTAAAGTATCAGATTATATTATTCTAGAAACCAATCTCATGTAGATTAAAAGGCATATATCAGGACATCAAAAACAATGAAAATATTGTTTGCTATTTTTTTTTAAAGTGGTATGTAGTAACTATGTCTAGGCATCGCACTATTCATGAATCTGTTCTGGAGAGGTTTCGCCAGGCTTACTCATCCCTGTTGTATTTATCCCTGTGAGAAATCGTGTAATATTCTTAGCTGTTTCAGGTAACCTGTAATTTTACCGGAATTTACCTCTCTGAAAAGTTTGTACAGGTCATTCGACCTGTAGTATATTGTTGTATGCACAAAAGCTTCACACCCTGCTAGTATAATTTTTATGCTTCACAGTAAAGGCTGTCGGAAGCATGGCAAAAATGTGACCTCTCCCTTTTGAGCTGGTAAACCATGCGTAGCCTGCATGTTACAGTTTCATTCTAGCGATTTGGTGTTTTGGAATTGGGTCATCTTCTAAGTTTGGTAAAATGTTATGTCATTATCCATCAGCTGGGTCAGAATTTCGGCACCCTTGCAAGACAGAACTGATGGATGTAATTTTTCTTCTTTTCTTTTCTTTTAAAAGAGGGGGGCGCTGGAGGGAGTTAGATCGTGCCAACTAAATCTATACTTAATGGTAAATTTTTTTGGCAACGCAGCTAGTTTGTCTGCACACTCATTGCCATGAATTATTACGGATCCAGGCAAGAACGATTTGAACTCTGGTCGAGAATCTTTTGAATAGTGCTAACGTTTGACATTTTATGTTTTGTAACCATACAATGCTGTGAATGTGAACTTGTCTTGAGATATACATCTAGATATAGGAAGACTGAAAAGTGCTCTAGATCTACATGTAGATTCTATGTTTTAGGCCTCACATGAATAACATTTTACTAAATCATGACATCATTATTTTGTTAATGATAATCTCCGTGAAATTTTGCTTTTCACATCTAAAATGAGATCTGAGTAAATTCTAATAGTAAAGATGTAAACAAAATAACATGATACCGATTACAATTTGAGATTACATGAGGTTGATCAGAAATGTTCTAAAATTGAGCTTCTGTAATAAATAAGACCCGGTCACTAGAAGACACATATAGCTTTTCAGTAAAGAAAATGAATGCTGCCACTTTCTGCTCACAGTTTGAGTAATAAGTGTAACCCCCCTGACTGTGCAAGTTCATTTCAAAGGATTTTTTTCACTTTGTTAGTATTTTTGTTAATTAGAACATGAACGCTATCAAAGTTGACATGAGGGAAGAGTCGATTCATGTCTTAATGAACATAATTAGCTCCACAGGTATGTACTAAAGATCATTGATTTATAGTTAGCGTTTATTTCCGATTTATCTCATGTGCACCAGAGGTAAGAGAACTGACGAAATCAGTTTGATAGTCATACATGGGTTATATCGACTCAAAAAGCTTAATTTAGTTAAATATAAAATCATTGAAAGTGGTGTTGCATAAATTTTGTCTCTGCTTCAATATGATTGATGATCAATCGATAACATTGAGAGAGATATAATTACAGTTGAAAGGGTTGTGTTTACCTTTCCTAAGTCAACTTTTTCGCCCTCAGGTGAGACCATTGCTAGTATGTCGTTGGTATACTGTATGGGGGCATCTGTGAGAAATAAAACATTTTGAAAGAAAAAAAACCTTAAAAAATTCGTTATGATTCGATTAGAAGCTTAATTGAAAGAGAAAAAAGCAAAGACAGTATGTCGTATGTGTTATGTTCGAATAAAGTAATATTTTTTTTGGATTGTTTTTTTTCAATGGCGTCGATTCTATCGTAATAATGCTCAAGAACGATACATGAAACTGTTCGAGTCTACATTTCATCATCTATCCTGAAAGAATATTGCTTGAGATATCTTAGGGCATAAAAAGAGAAAAAAGTACTTTCCATTGTCAACTAATTTCCTCTCAGAAGATCTTCATTGTAGAGTTAGCGTAGGAACATGTCGGTATTGGAAGCTACCAAGTTGATGAAGTTTTATATTTCATCGTGACAAAGTTAAACAGAAATTGTGTCGTGTGTTTATATAATAAATAACATAACCAATATATCAGTTTGAATGAAATCGGGTTTAGCGCATACAAACAAACACCAATAGGTTATATATCAAGTGCTCGACGTATTCAAAAATTCATAGAAAACGGTTCATGCGCACATGTTTAAAATCAGATCAGCAGCTCGTTTACCTCTGTAATAAATGTCTTAATCAATTTTTCATATTGATACATTTCTTGACCTTAGGCCTTATGAATGAATAGCATAATCCAAGTAAACAGCCTAATTCATTTTAGACGTACTGTGGTGCAATATCCATGTAGTTGGAGAAATACAAGATAATAATCTGATCAGGTCTGATAATAGAATCCCATCTTAACAAACTTTCTAAATTTTTCACCACAAATTCACTAGAACCAAGTCTTCAATAACTTGTCGTACCTGGATCGACTCCCTCAATGAGAGCAAACTCTAACTTGTGAATGGCATCAAAACATTTTCGTAAATGTGGTTGTACGGCAAGCGGGTTCCTCGTTTGGGCAAGGATCTCCAAAAGTTCGTCATTAGATAGAAAATAAAACCTGCCAATTAAAAGTCATCACAATAGCAACTCTTTAAAATATTTGGAACAACATTATGGAAACTATAATACCAACAAAACATTTTTTTTCAAAGCAAAAACGAACGACTTTCGATACTGTCTCTTTCGGCGTAGATATTAAACAAGAACTAAACTTATTTAAAAATTACAATATCATAAGATTTTTTTCTTTCGGAAAGTAAAAATCAGCTATATTGATTTGATCAGGGAGCCACTATAATAAAGATCTAAAGGCTTTTTAAAGACAGTCAAAGGCTTAGTGTATGACAAGAATGCGAGGCGAGAAATATTCATATGCCCTGAAGCCCCGAGAGCACTAAAATGTTTATATTAAGTTTTTCAAATGAAAATCATTTTTAACTTAAAAAAATTATTCGGATTAAAAAAAAAAGGTGTGCGCACTTATGAAAATACCAGGTCATTCAAAAAATCAAATGATGGAAAAAATGTGGCTTCCTATACAGTAAGGTGTCTAATTACAATCAATTGTCTGAGCGGACAGCTATATATGTAGCTCGTGAAATTCAGGTTGGGAAATAAAAAATTAGATGGATAACAACTGACCTAGGGAACACGACTCGCTTTGATTCCAAGTAAGCCTCGAGACATCGCATTATCTGGTCCAACAGATTATTGTTGTATTCAAGGATTTCATACAATCCTGTGGGAGACATTAAGGTTGAAAATGATTCTTTGAAAACAAATTATATCCATATGCTCTTCATAGAAAGATTATATAAGAGTTTTAAAAACGCACGGACCTTTACCGGTTATCTCAGGGATACCGCCTCAGTGCAACCTGTTCTCATATTTCAGTATCAATTAACACTACTTTTGAAACTAATCTCAAGATTTAAGGAAGCATATCAGGGCTTCAAATAATCAATTCGTTGTTGTTTTCTTTCAAGCTCGCGATTGATTTTGAAAGGTGGACATTTAACCACTTTGCTAGTCTATGTGGACCTTGTTACTAAAAATAGTTAGGAACCCAGCCGAGACGACATGGCCTCCACAAATTAGGAAAAACGGACAGATACACAAACAGGCCCTTCGGGATGTCCCGGGTATTTTCGTAATTTTCCGGAGCCGCCATAACTGTTTTGGTCAATGAGGGTGGAAACTTTACTTATCCTGTATTATAAACAATGGTGTTCTAGTGGAACATTGTGTTGAAAAGTGTCGTAAATATTATTTTCAGCATAATTGTACATCTTTAAAAACTTAGCAAACATTTTTTTTGATTTATTACTCTTTGCAAGGTTAATCTAGATTAGAAATAGGATCTAATCTCTCTCTCTCTCTCTCTCTCTCTCTCTCTCTCTCTCTCTCTCTCTCTCTCTCTCTCTCTCTCTATATATATATATATATATATATATATATATATATATATATATATATATATACAAAAATTAGGTGATTGATCTGACAAAAGCTATATGCAGATCTACGATATCGTGCCTCTAATGCATCGGATAGACTAGGCCTTGATTACACTGGCTTCGCTCAATAATTACATGTATTGTATTAAGAATATACTTTGTAACTCTCAAAATCTAGTATTCTTAAGTAAACGGCACAATAGTCACTGCTTCGGGCCTTTTAATCGGACGTACTCGATCGTCGGACGACCCTAGCAACCACTGAAACGAAAGGACAAAAAAGTTTTTGCTCAGTCTGGACATCTGCGTGTCCTCATTAACCTGTGATGGCCTCCGCCCTGCATTTGCTTGCATATCAGCTCCACATGGGCAGGGCTTTTTACTAACGTTGGAATATGAGATCTTTTTGTTTTGAATTACACTTTAAAGAAATAAACAGATATTGAAGTTCCAGTGCTCCCAATCAGTGAACTTGTCCGTCAGGGCGACACCGCACTCGGAAATCCGGCATCTATGGTTTCAGGGTTACCTTAGAGTTATTCTCACAGTAGAAAGAAAAACTAACTCCCTAGGGATTGACCTGTCACCGTTGCCGCCGGTCCAAAAGGAAGGGATTGCTGTCTACACACTGGTATAGAATCAACAACAAGATTCGCCTGCTTAGATAGAGATTTTATCAAGGCAAAGGGGGTGTACATTCGTAAAGAAGCGGTGGCTATACGACAGGCGCAAAAAAGGCAAACGAAAAAAAGACTTAAGGAGAGAAAAAACCTATCCTTATCAGCTATATCCTGGGTTACGCATGAAAGCAGACGGTGAAACAATTCCTTGCAAAAATCATAATGAATGTCAGGTATTTGCAGGGGCGGATGCGAAAAAACAATAAGATGAAGTACAAAATGAAAGAAGCAAACGTACCAATGCCGTGCACCGACTGTTGTCAACCACAACACAAACATGGTAACGCAAATGGTAAGAACATGAAAATCTACACATCAAAGAAATGGGATTGATGCAACAGATCTTTTAAATTGTTAGCGCATATCATTAACTGATGAAAAAAAAACAGGAAACAGGTGACCGTTTATTACGTTATAAATTTCAACTTGCAGCACAACATAAAAATTCGCGCTAAATTTCAAAACAGTCTAAACCTCACGTTCATGCATTTTTTAAAATCTCAAATATGATTTTTTGAAATAAAATAACAACACAAAAAACCCTTTCATGGTGTTAAAACAATATTTTAAAAAGTCAGACAGCTAAAGGATAAAAAGAGGGGAAACCAAAATGACTCATTCACTTAAAACTTAAAGGTAATAGTAAAATAAATGCAAGACCGTAGAAACGACTAGCGCACTAATTTTAAATTAAGCAAGAAAAAAAGAAACAATATTTTTAGGGATCACATGTTCGTGAAGGAATCTTCTTCTACACTCTTACACTCGCACTGATTCACTAAGGTAAAAATAACAGGTTCAATGCAATCATGACATAACCTGTTCATTCTCTTGAAAGCAAACTATGAGATAACTAGACCTAGGTTAAAGCACCGTAGATGATTGGGTTTTCATAATCATAGCATATAAATATTAGTCCTTTTTCAGAGTTTTATCTCCTCAAATCTAGATTACGAATTGTTGAAAACGCGCCGCACATCTTGCATTAGTTATGCTAAAATATTGAACTAAAAGTTTTTATTGTATGTTAATGTATCTGACATGTCAGGACTCATAGGAATCATAACCATATTAAGAAGGAAAGAAGCAGAAAAAAGAAAAGACTGGAGATAACACAGAGAGAGAGACAGAGAGAGACAGAGACATACTGAGAGAGACAGAGAGAGACAGAGAGAGACAGACAGGGAGATACTGAGAGAGACAGAGAGAGAGACAGAGAGAGAGACACAGAGAGAGACAGAGAGAGAGAGAGACAGACAGACAGACAGAGAGACAGAGACAGAGACAGAGAGAGAGGAATGTTGTCATTCTTTTTCAGCGGAATGTTAAAAATAGCTGGCGTTCATTCTTTTCCTATTTTAAACTGCATACCTGCTTGAGCCCCAGTGCGAATAGCGAGAGGAGATTTATGAACGCGTCTCATAAAATCTTTGTAGTACTTGTCGACCTCGACAAACATTTTGGCCTCTATCGGCAACTGTCTTTGAATATCCGGAGCCACAAATATGGATTCTAAGTAGAGCCATGACCTTTGGCATGTGAGCCAGGCATCCTGTTAAAATGACAAAGCAAAAGAAAACAGAACATCAAATTTTGAACCTTTTTTTTTTAATTTCTTTTCACCTTTCCTTATAAAACAAGCTGGATTCCATAAACATTTTATCGAAAATAGCGAAGCATATGATACAATGATTTCACGATATATAACCCAGGATAGATGGTAAAAATAAATCAGCACAACTCATTGATTTCTGGTATTTCTTACATTTTCATTTGCCTAATCTAAAATAAACTAAACAGTTACCGCTATGGCAGATGGTGATGGATGCAAGTATTTTTGGAGGATGAAAGTGCATCAAGATGTATTTTAGTAACAAAACAAAAACCTATAATTAAAAAAAAATCCACGAAGTTTACTTTGAACGTGAAGACAATGCTAAAACAATGTCTCTATAACTTAATAAATGTTTTATTTCAAAACGTGTAAATATTGCTTTTGGATAATTTTATACATACGAACATTTCATTCTGTTTTAAGCCCTTTTTCTTTCGTTTACCTCTTTTCGGGATTAAATCATTTACACAATTCGTTGTTTTTTTTCTTCCAAGAGAATTTTTTTTACATCTATTGCGTTATTTTTACTTTGTTTACATTGTTGCATACTATAAGTGTACTGAGACAAACAATGTAGAAGTAATGCTTTTTATCTTTAGTGGTTGATCGAGACTTCGGAGGTCAAATAGAGCCTTTAAGTATATTTACAAACGTGAAAGATAACATACCAAATTCTTGTAGAAAAGAGCCAGATTGTTGGCCCATTCGTCAACCTTGCTTTTGATGGGACCCACATGCTGAGAGGAGAGAATCGTTTGGACATTTATGTTACTGTCATCTAGAAGCTGCTGGATCTCGTCAATGTTACCTAGAATGTATACGTCTTTGTAGTCCTTATATGGAACAGTTGGAAATTCCACTGTCTTCCACGCGTCCACAACCTGGAAATATATATTAAGTTTACAGTAAGATTTAACTCAATCATAAGAAATTTGTTTCAACTCCAAAAGTAGAGAAGAGCACCTTAAATTATTGTACTGCGTCGATGTCCTTCGACGAGAAATTGGAATTATCCCTGGCGATTTACCATTATGAAATGCAATAAAGCGATATTATCATAATTATATACGCTCATGCGATGGTTACTTCTTTAGCCATGCACTAAGACTTCCATGTGCACGTGCTTTTTTTTCTGTCTTCTGTCTTTTCTCCTTTTCGGTACGCGTACTCTTATCTTTTGTCTCCCCAGATTAAGAGAAAAGATTGGAATAACAAAAGTCTGTTCAGTCGCAAACACTGGTGATGGGATTGTTACATAATGCCATATCACTTTTTCTTTGCAATGTTTAGCAGTAGAAATGATCTTAGTCCTCGAATTAGGTCATAGATATACACGCCGTTTTTCCTTCTTATTTCTTTAATATCAATGTTACATTATATCAATTAAAACTGTGTTATATCATCTTTCAGATTTTGTTGTATATAGCGAGTTCTTGCAGGTAATTATAATCCTAATGAGTACCTCTCCGTGAAAAGTCTATAGATTATTAGACCTATAAAAACTTACCTTGCGTAAAACAAATCTGCGCATTCAACCATACATATTTACTGTGTGAAGTTTGACATCGGCGTAGTAATAGGATGATTTCTTCCCTATGAGCTGTTAGCCAAGGCGAAATCCGCACACTGCTATTTTTTACGGTGTAATTTTTGCTTTCCTCGTTGTTGTATTTTATTTTAGGATTTAGAGAGTTAAATGAAATTTATTTGCTAGTTCACAATTCAAGTTCTTTCCAGTTAGAATTGAGTATTGGTATATGGCTTTATGTATATAATCAGCTTAAACTTAGTTGTGAAGCAATGGGTGCCTTTCTGTACTCTAATTTCCATGAATGCCCATTGTGAGGTGAACTTGTCAAAAACAACAGAAATTTGGATATTAATAGTTTAAATAAATTGAAGATTTTTTTCAATCTCTGGGTATGACAGTTTTTGTTTCGAAAAACTTCATTCAAGAGAAACACACAGTCAAGTTTTATTATTGCCAGGAATTTCATTTTCTGTAGAACGAAAAGTATGCCATATGGTTATCACTAAAGGCAGTAGCCGTCTCTCAGACGGGCATTGTCTAAATTCATCTGCTGCCACTCTCTAGTAACGCTTAGAGCTTCATCTTCGTTGGAGCTGTCTTGTTTTACTTAGTAAAGAATTACAGGCTCCGTTCACAATTCACGGTGGTCTCAGGGCTGATAGTTCTGAGTCAACTTTTATATCAAATTTTGATATTGGTTTCTTTAAGTTTTTATGCTAAAGCGCTATGGTTAGAAAATTTAGAAGATCGTCAAAAATTTCACTTTCTGTTTTCTTACATCATTTTCCATAAATGTAATAACCAAAAAATCTGACTTTTTCGAAGTAACATCTTCACACTGTGGATCAAAAACTGTAGCCAAGAATAATCGGCTCTTTCAAAACGATTGGCCCCCGACAAGCTTTGGATTTAATTAATTGAATGAACTTTGAAAAGCCCAGTCCACAATTAACGATGACTTAAAAAAAAACGAAGTATACGTAAAAAAATTAAACTTGCCTCGGCTCTAATAAAAATACAACATGGCCCGCATACTTCGAGAAAAACATCTTGTGCCTAATCCATAAAAAAAAATCTTAGGACAAGCTGAGGAAGTGGTCCAACAATGAGTTAAGTTCAAAATTGTGGTCACAGAAGCAGCAGTGGAACAAATACAAGAGTCGAAAAGAAAACAAAACAGTTTAAAGTAGATAACTGAAGATATTTTGGAACTTGTGGAAAAGAGTAGGCAAGTTAAAAAAAATAGGAAAAAATACGGTACATTGCATAAGGAAATCAGGCAACAGAATCAATGGCAAGAGCAGAAACATCGATCAATACTGAGCAGGCAACGCACAGAAACTTTGAAGAAATCTCTGAAAAGAAAAAACTTTTTGAAGACCAAAAAGAGAATTACAATGTAATGAAGCGCAATTGTGCTAGGCCACCTATCATGAAAGATATGTGGGCAGAAATAATAAAGATGAAATCAGGCAAAGCAACGAGACCCAGACAGTATATCAGTGTAACTTTCAGAAACACTTGAAGACAATGGAAATGATAAGATCGCAGCATTACTCAACGAAATCTATAACACATGTCAGATTCCACCTAGCATCTCAAAATCTATATTTATAGCGCTGCTAAAAAAAAAAAACAGAGGCAGCAGAGTGTGAATTGCATAGAACGATCAATCTTATGAGTCATTTCACCAAAATCGTTTCAAGAATCATCATGATGCCAGTCAAAAACAAAATCAAACCAAAAACAGCAGAAATAGCAGAGGAACAGTGTGGCTTTAAGGAGGGAAAGAATACATTAAATGCTATCTACATCCTTCAAACTATTATTGAACGAGCTCTGGAAGCTTCACTTACTATACCAAGGCATTCGACAAATTACGACTTTAATGGATAATTAGACAACAAACGAAGTTGAGGACAGATGGAAAAAAGTGATCAAGAACATGTGCCGAGGATACACAGCAGCAAAGCGAGTTGATGGGGAAATTAGCTCATTTATAAAAATAAAGCGTGGTGTGTGCTTTACCTAGGCGTTGTCTCTCTCTACAATGAAAAAAATTATGCGAAAACTAGAACAATACCGATGAATTCAAGGAGGACACAACATTAATAGCTTAAGATACATGATGGCACTGCATTGATTGCAACAATAAAAAAAGACTTGCGACGTTTACTTGACATTGCTGAAGAAAAAAAGACACAAGAAAAAAAGGTTGGAGCAAAACATCAAAAAGCCAAAACTAATGTTCGTTGTTCGAAACAATGAGTGTTCACTGATCAATTACCTTTATAAACGGGAATAACTCAATGAAAGGGATCAAAATTCAAATTCTTGGGTACTTTCATAACAAGCGATGGACGCGACAACACTGAAACTGAAACAAGAATAGCGCAAAAAAAAAAAAATGAGTTTCCAGGCAATGAAACCGGTATATCTCATTTCACACAAAAGATTTCTAAAGTGCAAAAGGAACCTATCCTGATGTATGGATGCGAGACTTCGATAATTTTAAAACAGCTGCAAAAGAAAATGGAGGCAACAAAAATGTGGTTGCTCCAGAGAATGCTACGAATCTTCTGGGCTGCAAAGAAATCAAACGAAACAGCGCTACGAGCAGCTGGCACAACAAAATCACTCATAAATAGAATACATAAACACCATGCAACCTTTTTTGCCATGTGATGAGAAGAGAGAAAAAAGCATATCTTGTGACAAATGGAATAATCGAGGGAAAATGCAGCAAAGGACACAGCAAGAAAAGAATGCTGTTGGATGTACTAACAAAGTGTCTAAATGTAGGACGAGTGATAGACGTGTAGAAGGTCTTGTTCGCCTACACTAATCGAAGGGCACCTAATTGATTGATATAAAAAAAAAATCCATAGTCCATTTTAGACCTCTCGGTTCTTTTTTGGAGTTTGAGCGAAGTGCTCTTGTCAGTGCCCCAGGCAGTTTGACACACAACACGAAGTAAGTTTAGGGCCTTTTCACATTTTAATTTAACTTTGGAAAAGTGTACTTAAGAGGATAGTGCTTGACTAAAATATATAGCTATAAACTTACCACTCAGGTTGAGGAAGTGCTTTAAATATATATCTATATATTTATACATATATATATATATATATATATATATATATATATATATATATATATATATGTATATATATATATATAAAGTTAGCTCATACTTTGCTTTAAAGAGAATGAACAGGTTATGTCATGATTGAATTGAACCTATTATTTTTACCTTAGTGAATCAGAGGGAGTGTAACAGTGCAGTATAAGTGTAGAAGAAGATTCCTTCACGAACATGTCATCCCTAAAAGTATTGTTTCTTCTTTTCTTGCTTAATTTACCATTAGTGCGCTAGTCGTTTTTGCATTTATTTTACTACTGCCTTTTAGTTTTAAGTGAATAAGTCATTTTGTTTTTTTTCTCCTTTTTTATACTTTAGCTGTCTGACTTTTTAAAATATTGTTTTAACACCATGAGAGTGTTTTTGTGTTATTTCATTTTAAAAAATTATATTTGAAATTTAAAAAAATGCATGAACGCGGTGAACTCATACACCAACACAGACATACCAGAAGAAATTGAGTGCAATGGTGGGTGAAGCTATTCATAAATCAATAGCAGATGCCGTATGTGAACCACATTGGAAAAGGTGAGGGATGTCTAGAACAAGATTGTACAAGTCTAAAAACTTCAACTTTACTACGACCCAATCATGTACTGCACAAATATGGGTGAAAGGTTAAATGTAACAAATGAATTCCCTTAGCAAAAAATAACTTGCAGACTTAGTAATAGCGTGTTAGGCGTCCACTTAAAAAAAGCCAGCAGAAATTAATTAGTAAATTAATTTAGATAATGTAACCATTAAAAACCCATATACACAAAAATATAATGCACTCAGGGCGGGAACAAGCTATAGATAAATCCATTAAATTTGCTAAGGTATTTTTTTTTTTATCTCAGTTTGGTTTTTTATCTTAAATGGATTATTCGTCTTAATTAAATTGGGAAGGTGGCAAAATTTATTTATCAATAGCAGTCTTCTTTCACATGATAATTTTTCACATAGGCCTACAAATAATGTAATTCATTGCTCACCTCCAAGGTTTCGCAGAAGGAAAATATTCTCAGAATAATCTACATCTGTCCATCTGCATCTTTCACTAATGGTTACCCAATCTGAACTTCGTTATGACGATACTAGTCTTTAGTGACAAGAAATGAAAATGAGGGGGTATTTGGAAATCGTTATTAGTTATTCTGAAAAAGCGATACTTTGATGTGTGTTTAATGTTAAGCTACGTCTAAGAATATACTGGTGTTTTAACCTTTGTAACAGATTTTGGGTGATCTGTTTGGCTCTATTTGTCTAGTAAAAATTGCAAACTGTTTAATCCAACACAAGAGGATGACTTTATAAACACTCTACATTGACTCACTGCTCACAAAAAGCTGACTTTCATGCTGATCCCTGGGTTTCCAAAACCCGTATGGCTGCCGATCCTGCTCTGTTGGATGAAGTAGACTAGCTGCTATTCAACCTCAGTTTCGGACAGTTTTTCCTCTCCACAGTGATAACACCCTCTACCTTGAGTAGCTTTATTTCTACAATTCTGCGAGGTGTGACCAGGCTTTCTACAAATCTGGCAAATGAGCTCTCTTCCTTCTTGAAACTAGGAGGCCTGTTTTGCCCATAAATAGTACCCTGCCTAAAAAAACTCGGTCGCCCATTTGACTCTTGCCGTGAGGAACAGCTCAGCTCATCTCGCCACTTCTTCAAGGTCAGCTAGTTTTCTTGCCCGTAGATATGTAGACAAATCGGCCAGACTTGAGTCTAGAAATTGCTCTTTCACAAACAAGTCTCTGAGAGCCTCATATGTCTGTGGTACTTCCGCCAGTTTCATCCATCGTTCCAAGCATGTCTTGAGGCGGACAATGAACATGCTGGGATTCTCTCCCTCCTCTGGTGAACAAATGCGGAATCGCTGCCTATAACCGTCTTCTGTCAGATTATATCTCTTTTGTAAACCTTCCATGACACGATCATAATCTGTGGCCTCGTTCCCTGAAAGACGATAAAACGCCTCAAACGCCCTTCGTGTCATCAGTGCTGATAATGATGTGCGCCAGCTTTGCTTGGGCCATCCGATTGTGGTGGCGAATCTCTTAAACCGAAGTAGCCAAGAATCCAGATCATCTTTTCTATCCACAAAACCCGGTAGTTTTGGCATCTTGAATTTTGAATTCGCTCCTTCACGAACCGGTCTAGTACAGCCTGATGTAAGGTTGTATTCACTTTGCTGACTTGCCTGTGCGTGTATCTTTGCCAACTCTGTGTCCTCTTTTCCTCCATCATTAACCTCTCTTCAGCTTGTACTTTAGCTTCTCTCTCCTCCTTCTCAGCTCCAAGTTTAGCTTCTCGCTCTTCCTCCACAGCTTGAAATTTAAATTCCGCTTCTCTCTGTTCCTTCTCAGTTTGTAATTTGCGTAACTTATCGAGAATTTTTTTTTTCATCCCCTCGCAAATATAGTTCTTCAACTATCTCTTTAATTTCTTGAATGGATGACATTATGGAGCCTTATCAGCCGAGAGTGCAATATCAAAATAAAGAGGCTCGGAATACTCACGTAAATCGCACGCCAACGTTTACACAGAATACACAGCTGGCCTTGAGCGACTCCGACTCTAGATCTAAATTTAGATCTGACGAGCGTTGCAAGCACAGCGCTTGTACTAGATTCTAAACGACGAAAGTTGGTAAATCTGATCTAGATCTCTGGATCTGAAGATTTTTCAATGCGCAGAACTTGTAGATACTATCCCGGACGAGTTTCCAGTGGACAGATTTTGGGTGATCTGTTTGTCTAGTAAAACTGGAAACTGTTTAATCAAACACATGAGGATGACTCTATAAACTCCGTACATTGACTCACTGCTCACCAAAAGTTGGCTTTCAAACTCACTGTAGGTTGACTGACTGGACACAAATTCGACTCCTGTTTGTATCGAATTTTATAGAAAAGGAACAACACAGTTCATACGACACTATTGTTGGTACACGTGGTGAGTAATGCGCTATAAAATAGCAACCAGTCAAAACAAAGGTAAACAAGGAGTGACGAGATCCTAACTATGCTAGAGCTAAGTCGAAGGCTCGAGAAGAATCTCGACTACATGTTCAAGGACACTTTCCTCACAGTGCGGGCTGTGTTCAATAAAGAAGACTAAGTTCTTAGGGTTCAAATGCAAAGTTAACATTATGCAGCTAAATAAAACAGTGTCAATATTGATCTAATAACTGCACTATGCATTATACTGATAGTTTGACTTAAAGTTAGATAATTATGTACTTCTGTTTTTTATAGGAATCCAAGCCCCAGCAAGTTCAGTGCTTGATGGATGTAGTCTAGATATTTTGAGTTGAAATGAGGAGTTTTGTTGAGCTCAGTTAGGCTGTGTAGTATAGGGATCCAATGCCATGAGATTTAGGATATTTAGCTTTGAAAAAGAATTTTAGAGCTCTTTCACGCTTGACAATTTTTATATGTCATGCAACTTGGTGTGCATCTGTTTAACTTTAAAACTCACTTTAAGCATTGTGTGTAAAATTGTTCGATCATTGCCAGATTTTCAAAACAAAATATTTCGCACCCGTAGAGGAGGATGGATTTGACCACGGAGTTGATTAAATGAACTTCACAGCAGAGGCTTAATTCTCTCGATCGTCTTGCACTACTATATGCTTCTTTGAGGACTTGGGTGATGTTATGTCTCATGATAATAACGTAGTGGCTATTTTTGTGAACATAAGGCTTAGGTATTTTAACGTATGTATTCTTTTTTCTCTTCCAAAGATAAGTAGTTTAGACTTTCTTGCATTGATTGTTAGTTTTCAGCGCGTGCAGTATTCTGCAAAGGTGTCTAGGGAGTCATACCACTTTCGTTATCACTAAATATGATTCTATCATAGGCATACAGCAATAGTGTAACAGATTTTGGCAAACTGTTTAATTCAACACAATGCTGACCGATGGCAGACTGACAAGAGGTTGACTCAATAATCACTGTACGTTGACTTACTGCTCACAAAAGTTGACTGGATATAATTTCCACTCTTATTTATACAAAATCTCATCGATTTATCAAGAAAGGAATTACATAATTCATGCGACAATATTCTTGGTACACGTAATGATTAATGCGCAGTAAAATAGCAACCAATTGGGACAAAGGTAAACAAGGAGTGACGAAATCATCATGATGCTAGGACTAAATGGAAGATTCCACAAGAATCGAAACCACACACGTTCAAGGATACTTTTCTTACAGATGCGACCTATGTTCAACCAACGAAACTAAGTTCTTAGGCTACAAATACAAACATTAAACAACTAAATAAAACAATGTACATATACATCTTAGTCGATCCGCTACCCAAAAAGTACGCACCTATACAGAGTGAGGAAGTCAATAAAATTAAATTACAGTACAATGCATTACAAATGGTAAAGAAAATTTGTTTCCTAATGCTATCCGCTGAAATGGCAACACCAATGGAAAATCCTGTGTCACGAATCAAGACAAAAATAATCAAGTAACTTAAACTTATCTATTTATCTATCTTTCTACCTATCTATCTATGTGTTATACACCTGAATATCTATTTTTTACCTATCTGTATCTATGTATATTGATCTGTCTTGTTGTTGATGTATTAATATCTCTCATTTATTTTTGCTGCTGTGTATTCAGCTATTAAGGTTACCATCACTCGAAAAAGAAAAAAAAAATACTTTAATCGTTACCATGGGTTGGAATACATTATAAACAATATTTTCTTTAAAAATATGAGTGTTTCAAGTTTCGCAATTTTTAGCTTCCCTTTGAAAAAAATTAAATAAGGATCTAGATTCATACTTGGGGACATCTCAAGTTAGTAATTTTTTTGAGTAACTGAGTAGATCTCGTGCTGGTTGTGAATAAAATATATAATTCTAGTTTAAGTATTTAGCATCAGTTTTGAGTACACGCCTAGAAAAGCAGCTACAAGGGAAATTTTTCAAGTCAACCCTGGTGTCTTAAACTTCTAAGATGATGCACGGAGGTTATCTTTTGAAACTTTGATCTAAGTCGTAAAAATGATTTGAAAGCCGTAAAAACGATTATTGTCACAGTATATAGAGTCTAGCATTGCCATTCTAAATGCTGGATTTACAAGGGGCATGACTTTACTTTGGCATTAATAATAAATCACATACCTTCTTGAGAATGCCCTCAAGCGCTGCTTGAGATGAAGCCATTCCTGAAATCTCTTGCATGGCCTCTGCCTTTTCGAAGGCTCTTATGTCTACTAAAAAGCCTAGAGTGAGCGAGGCACCTGCTCTATCAAATTTGTAATTCAGCGCGTCCTGGATTAAGTCCCAATGCCGTTTCTTCAAGTGAGGATTGCGTAGATCGGTTATGACTTGAAGCTGGAGATGATTAAAAAAATTGGACTTGTTCGAGAAAGTTCAAGTAATTAATGATGTTTATTCCCAACGAAAATCCCGATTTCAAACTACATCAATTAAAGGATCTAGAATTCTTAAAATCATCTGTAACTAATAACATTATTGAATTTAAAGCTTAGATCTAAATCTAGAGTTTTATCCTCATCAAGGAAAACCCATCTAGAGGTATAAATTATTTAGATCTAGACTCCAATGGTTGTTGTTGTTGTTGTTGTTGTTGTTGTTGTTGTTTTTGTAGTAGTAGTAGTAGTAGTAGTAGTAGTAGTAGTAGTAGTAGTAGTAGTAGTAGTAGTAGTAGTAGTAGTAGTAGTAGTAGTAGTAGTAGTAGTAGTAGTAGTAGTAGTAGTAGTAGTAGTAGTAGTAGTAGTAGTATTAGTAGTAGTAGTAGTAGTAGAAGAAGAAGAAGTAATTTAAACTGTTAATATTGCTCTTGATGCATTCTTCTTTATAATAAGGCTGATGGTGGTGCTGGCCGACAAGCAGCGATTGTAATTGATAATGAATATTATTGAAAACTGTTGATTCAAATAGATGTGCTTGCCCTATACAGCCGAAAGTTAAATTGTCTTTTACACAGTCTTGGTAGCATGGTGTAGGCCCTATGCCCGGTCCTCTAAGCTCTGTGTTTTTATTGCTATGCTAAAAGTTTGTCTTTTCGAGGCCTTCATCAGTTTGTAGGCTAATGCACATTCAGAGCGTCTAATAGATAAGAGTTTTTGCAAGGGCCTGATAATTCTGACACATATAGCCTATCTAGTAATATATATCATTTTCTTGTTAAGTATTAATTTTAGAGCTAGATCGAGTTTAGGCTTTAAATAAAGATATAGGTGAGGTTAGGCGCACAATCAACGAGCCGAAGAGGATTTGACATGGTTTAATTTATCAAACTAAATTGTGTAAAAATATACAAACTTATGAATGGATTTGTATCAATCTAAGATGTTAAAAAAGATGCAAAGCTATCAAACTTTAATCCAACAAAAATCTGCCTACCGATCTATATCAAAGCAGCTGAGGTGTATGTTGGATTAAAAAGGCAAAGACACTGACTGAGAATTAGATACCTATTGAGAGGAAGTCATTCCCTCAGTTCAATTGTATATCAGGGCTCTGGTTCAGGAGCCGAATAAGAACAGTGTTTAGTCTTTGCAAGTTTGATCTTACTAGGATTATGAACTATATTGCATAATAATTTTAAGAGGAAAAAAAAAAAAACACTGACCCCAGTGAAGAGGCTCTTTTCATAGCGAAGAGAGGCATTCAAATTAGTACCATGTCTGATAATATTCGTACGGGTACCGGGTGCAAATGAGAAGTGATGGAGAATATGGAGCTTAGTTGTTTTGCTCGTAATAGTAATATCCCAATCCCATAAAGGTGCACTGCTCCCGCTGATTGCAATAAGTATAAATTTCAGAACAAAAATATTCAAGGTTATGTTGTTCTTTATTCTAATAACACTAAACTTGGAGTTCTGTTGCAAGAGAAATGGATAGATACAGAGGGAAAGGCAGAGAGAAAGAAATAGATAGAGATAAGGTGATAAAAAGAAACAAAGAGAGATAGAGATAGATAAATCGGTAGATTTACACACACACACACACACAGAGAGAGAGAGAGAGAGAGAGAGAGAGAGAGAGAGAGAGAGAGTACTACATAGATCGATATAGATAAACAGACACAGAGATAAAGAGAAACAGAGAGGGAGAGGGAGAGAATTTAGAAAAATAGCAACATAGAGAGATTTACACAGATAAGGGAGGATGGAGAAAACTGTAGCGTAGTGAGCAGGCAAAGACTGACAAATGCACAAGATGAGAATAGAGATGGAGAAGACAGAGACATGCTTATATCAAGAAAGAAACAAAGAGAAGGAAAGGTAATGTAATGGCGATATGGAAGTACAAAAAAGAAGGAAAAAAGAGCAGAAGGGAAAGGAAAGTGGCAGTCACAGAGATAGAAAGGGAGAGAGAAACAGTTATTGTGATATCTACAATCTAAAATGCAACTTCGATTTCTTTCTTCGCTACCTCCTACAAACCACTCAATGTTCAGTGATGAAGTTCACTGAATTTTGATTTGCCAAGACAAGTGTCTCACGCGGTACAAAAAATTAAAGAAAAGTTACGTATTGAGGCTAAAAAATCATGAAAACGGTGGGTGCATTGAGGATAAAAAAACGTAGATCTACGTCACTCTTCAGAGATTTTTCTGTAGTTTTAATTACTTTGTTTCTAGCCCATATCAGCGCAAGAGGGAGCGGGGGAGAAAGAGAGAGAGAGAGAGAGAGAGAGAGAGAGAGAGAGAGAGAGAGAGAGAGAGAGAGAGAGAGAGAGAGAGAGAAAGAGAGAGAAACAGAGCGAGAGAGAGAGAACAAACTGGTATCGATAACTGACTATAAATGCTACCATTGCTTTTGCTAAACAGAGGAGCTGATCTATAATCTAGATTTATTAAAAAAAATATTTCATACAAAACACTTTTAAAAAATTAATTTTTAACATCCTAATAATTTTTTTTTTATTAGCCTTTGATTTTGCAATGAATACAAGAAATGTAAATTACTCCAAAGCTTTTTTTGGATTTTAGATAAGTTACTGTGAGAGCAATTACTTAAACCGCACGTATCACAAGATTTTGACTTTAGATTTTAAGACCGACAGATCTACATCTAGGTCCAAGCAAGCCAAACATATTAGCCTACACTGTCTTGAATGTCGGAGGTTACTGATAAATTTATTTGTATCCATTATTTCAAGTATTAGTTAATAATTTACATATCGTTATTACAATTAACGACACGGATGCGGTATAGCGGAGATTTAACCATAAAAACACACTCCACAGACCGAGGCATTGATGACTTCTATTATTTATCCAATCTACCGATTATCGCCCATAAGGTGCGACTTCAGAACCGCATCTTGGGCACATGAAAATGAAAGGAAAATATGAGGATGGCGGCTGGAAACGGGAGTCCTGAACAAATTAAAAATTTAATTTCGCATAATTAAATGAAGGCTTTCAACGGAATTTATCATGAATAAAGAACTTTAACAAGCTCTTCATGGCACCGATATCTCATAATTATGATTTACAGGCCTTGTGAACTCGGCACCCGAGTCCGGGACTGGGCGGTAGTCGGTTACCCAAGTTCGAAAATCCGGAAGCAGAAATATCGAAAAAAACTATTAATCATAAATAAAAATAAATAACTTAACACCATGTAAAAAACTATAAATGTTGCTGCAGGAATTAAAAAGCCGGAATTGCTTATCGTCCCGACCTCCCACCTAAAAAAAAATCGTATCATTTCTGACTTAATCAGAGAATGGGTAAGTATGAACTTTAGTATATAACCGCTGAGTATATAACCAGCTTTCTATATCCTGCTGGGGTAAATCAAGATTAGCAATAAGAGTGGAAGCAAAGTGTCCTACTTTTGATTCTCTTTAAACCTGGCAAACCTTTTGAGCCATTCCATTTTGCAATTATCTGATGTGTTATCGAAAGAGCCTTTATCTTTTTTGTTCATTACACTACCTTTTCTTTCGAATTGAATTGGATTATCCCATACTGCTGTTCAAACGGATGGAAATGTATGCAGCTTTTTCAACTAAAGGGAATGTAGATATATATAAAAAATATCTATGAATAAAGCTAAGGATACGATCTTAAAGCCAAGAGGAATATTAGAAAATGATTATTAAAATGATGCAAAAAATTATTATTACCTCTAAGGTGGCATTTACTGTGAAATTACACAGGTCGTATATTATACATACACACATAATATCTTTTTTGCTTTTATAAATACATCATTTACCCTGTTCCTCATGACATCGACTTTCTTCTTGAGCACACCCACTAATTCGTTCGGAGGGAGGCCTTTCTCCAGAAGGTGCACCGTCTTCATATACTTGTGTGTCGTTTGAATCACTTCATCCGGGTCAAGTTCAATGAACGGAGCCTGGAAGAAAGACTATAAGTAAGTCAACTGTTCTAAATGGTAAAAAGCAACAGAAAGAAAATAAACAGATGGAACGAAACAAACTAGGATCTCGTTGTGAAACCAGCTGCTATTATTTGTTTCTTTTATTCCTTTGCTCCAGCCCGAATCTCGTGTGTTCATTTCAAGACTTTTGTGTTAGTTTGGAAAGCAGACAAAGTCATTTTTTTAAAAACATTTTGTCCAAATCGCTACAAACAGAGTTATGTTTCTTATCCGCGTGTTAAAATCCCTGTATGCAATTTCAAGAAGACGCCTAGAAGACCAAGATCCTAACGCATAATATGCGTAGTTGCGTACGTATCTTTTGCCTCACCTGATACACGGATGTCCATGAGGCTTAAATGAAATTCATCTACACTGATAGAGTATTCATGTCGAAAAGCTTACTTTTAGGGTATTATGACTGAAAAAAAAATCAAGGGAAGAGCAATATTGATGTTCATCGAAACCTTTAAAGAGTGAGGCCCTCAAAAAGAGATTGAAAAAATCAAAAAATCAAGCCCCATGGTACAATTATTTATAGTTCCCTATTAACAAAAATAACATTTTACCTCCATCCAGTTCTCTATGAGCTTGTCCCACTCATCCAAGGAAGACCAAAGTGTGTCTCGCATCTTCAGCTCTGCTTGAACTTCTTCCAGATACTCAAACTTTGTAACATCTACCTGTTGAAAAAGCAGCATTGTGGTACACACTGATATGGTAGAAATAAGCTTTCACGCAAAAAATTCAACGCAACTACTCAAATTTATTTTATCTTAAATTTATCCATAATCTTACTTCTATACATAGCACCACCATCTTGCTCCTGCCACTAGTATTTCTACCACTGAAGTGACACCAAAGACATATTACAGAATGACAGTGGATGCGATTTCGTGTTTGAGCAAGTTAGTTCACGATATACTAATGGCCAAAACCAATCCAAGATACAAGAATGCAACCAAGTGATTGAATGTTAATAGTTCTTTGGCTTGTTCATCATAAATTGATTCGTAATTTATGATAAAGACTCAAAGAGAACATCTCCCTTTGACTACAGCAGTTGGCGTAACCTACCGCTATCATAAAAAGGCTTGCCTGCTGCAGATGTTGAGGCGACATGATTAGAGTAAGATTCGAAAATACTTGAATCATACCAGTCATGTTCGTTATTTCATGTGTAATTTACGTAAGCTTTTCAATAACTCCAAGTGAACAATCCACTACCTCTAGGAAAAGACATCATAACAAATGTAGTTTTTTATGTTTTTAGATTTAGGTTGAATAAGTGAACAGAGCTGCTTTGAACTTCAATCTTAACACCTGTGTATATCGACCACGTTGAAAAGAGAGTCATTTTCAAAATTAATTGCTTTAAAGGTTATAAACAAAATTCAGACGCCATCTCAGAGGTGGCGCATCAAAAATATAAAAATTTCATAACGAGCTGAAGCACTGAATTAAGTTAGTTGATGTTCCAAAATTGCTGCAATAATAATAATAATAAATATTATTATTATTATTATTATTATTATTATTATTATTATTATTATTATTATTATTATTATCATTATCATCATTATTATCATTCTTCTTCTTCTTCTTCTTCTTCTTCTTCTTCTTCTTCTTCTTCTTCTTCTTCTTCTTCTTCTTCTTCTTCTTCTTCTTCTTCTTCTTCTTCTTCTTCTTCTTATTATTATTATTATTATTATTATTATTATTATTATTATTATTATTATTATTATTATTATTATTATTATTACTATTATTATTATTGTAAATATTATACTTGAACCTGTACGTAAAAGGAACATAAATTATTTTTTTTACACTGTCAGAAAGTAAAATCGTCGCATTGAGATGAGAAAGGAACTAAATTATCTCTTAGCATACTTTTAGTTCTCTCTGCATTTCTTTGATGACCTTGAATCTGCTTATGACGGTATCCATGTTGTTAAGCTCTGCATCTAGCATCTTTCTGATCTCATCTTTATCAGACTTTGGATCCAATAATGAAGGAGTCTGTTGAGAGAAGAGGGAGAGAGAGGGAGAGGCAGACAGACAGAGATACAGGGAGAGAGAGAGAGAGAGAGAGAGAGAGAGAGAGAGAGAGAGAGAGAGAGAGAGAGAGAGAGAGAGGGGGGGGGGGGAAGTGTGTCAAATAATATAAATGAGAAAAACATTTTCGGACGTGTGTGGAGCAAGAAGAACAAATATAAGGACAGATAATTCTATGCTTTGATGATTCATTGTATTTGCCTTTTATGCTATCATGAACTAAGTGGGCGTGGAAAAGCAAATATTCATGAAAAGATATGATTATTTCTGTTAGTTAGGAGAATATACTTTTGCGACCAGAGTCAAATGAACTTTTTAAGTTCTGTAAAACTCCATGTTCCGAAAAAAAAATTATCAAACAAACGAAACATGACGCACGATATATTTAAGATTGTAAAAAGGTGTTGGAATCTTTAAGGAGAGAACGTAAATAAGAAAATAGTCACCAGAACTGAAGCAACTAGTTTCATAATAACTCTTTAAAT